>JBCAUI010084102.1:0-19570 GCA_038406195.1 Haplosyllis anthogorgicola | reverse complement strand
CTGGAAGCCACTTATTTAAATGAGCTTGTGGCCTAGATTATGTCCTGTCAGTGCATTTAGGTAAATGTCAAGGACTTGATTTAAATATTGGGGCAACATCTATCTTCTGGATAAATGTAGGCCAATGTCAAGGCTTAAACTTCAATGAGAAAGGGTCCTTACGGTGACACACTGTCACAAAAATATGTGTGATCTGTAAAAAAAATAACGTATTGGTGTGAAAGCCGCGTACAATGGTCAGAATATATGTTTTAATTGCGTGTGATCGTATTCTTTTTGCATACTTAGCAAAAACTGAGAATAATGAGCGTCATAATATTATGACAAGCCATAACGGGGAAAAATCCCACATTTTGCCGACCAAAGTCTCTCCATACAGACAGTCCATGTAAAGTAATGGTAGCACCGTACACTAGTCATTTGCGTTTAGCATCATTTATAATGCTTATTTTCGCTCTGAGTAAAATTAGCGAAATTAGCCCGGACTTTTCTTGTTCGTTATGTTAATTTGTATCGACAGAAAAAATGCACACGATTACATGTGACAATACTTCAGATTAACATTTACATTTAATCTTTTCTCAAAGTTTGACAGACTACAAAATATGCCATTTTCAGCTATTTTTCTTGAAATTAAATAAGTTTGGCTTAATCGACTATAGTGAAAAGGGAGCCACTGTAACGTTACGTCTAAAAATAGTTTACAAGATAAAGTGCACTGCTGACGCACGAGAAGTAATTGTGTAATCTATCAATACATCACAATAGACTGAAACAGTTTAAGCTTTCCGTGGTGCTATATTATATGATAAACTAAGACAAACGGTCATATTGCTTTTGTAAACATTTGTTTGCCTTCATTTTTGCTACAAATAAAATAAAAATAATCAAATAAAGCAACTCAGGCCTTGTATTTTCACATTTAAGTGATCATAGGTTAAAACATACAGTAACTTACATTTTGTCCCCCACATATTTCTTGGAACATTTTCGTCACAAAAAATTGAAATAAATTGAAAACTGCATTAAACATTCTCAAAATCAAAAGTAGCAGTGTCCACAGCTTCACAAAACTAGGAATTTTGAAACATGTACCATAAACGTTCGGGGGTTATCTGGGACCCCTTGCATTCATTTTAGTTTTTTGGAAGTGGGGGGGGGGGGTGTTCCCAAATTTGTATCTGTAAATCCGTATGTTAAATTTGACCCACAAAGGAGGAAAAAACTCGACATTTCGCTGCCTCTTCAGGCAGCAATAACTAAATAAAGAAAAGAAAAACGCGCAAATTCTCCTCTTCGGTTTTATTTTCAAACCTTGTTTTATATTTGTCTTTTTCTTTTGTTTTCTACAAAATTGCTAATATACATGATGTCGTATAAAATGGTACTTTTCTTTACACTTTCACGATTTACACTTGTTCACTAACAAATCAACGGGTAGGGACTATCCAACATTTATTCTTCTCCACTGCGTATTTTATGTAGAAAAAGGATTCAGATAAATTCCATGGAATTCACGAATATCACTTTAAAATATTATGCACAAAATGGCACATCTTTTATCCTAAACTGAAGAGCTGAAATTTATCTATGATTTTGTTGCAATTACGTTTCCAGATTGTTTGACAAAGGATAATCTAAGCTAAATTTAGCGTTTTAATTTTTTCACATTGTAGTCTTATCAACTGACAACAAAATATTTTTGGAGTATTTGTCCAACTGTCAATCTCTGCATGATTGCACAATTTTGTGATCGTTCAAGATTCTAATTTTACATCACGAGCCCTGGAAAGTGTTGAGACAGCTAACCGATAAAATATTTGTTGAGTTCTGCATGTTAAATAAATGAAACACTTGGCTGTTGAGTCTCCATGACATTCTAAGCTCCCATATAATCTAGCAGTGCATTTTCATAACTATAAACATTTGATCATTTACCTTATCCGGCGTTGAATGTCTTCACTTAACATTTTCGCAACCAAGTGGCACCCTTGAAAATACTGCGATAGATTAGATTGTCACTTAATACAATAATGTAAACGCCCCCTTGGAAGGGTTGATGATAAACGCCATAACCTGCCAGACAGTTGGTAAACGTTATAGCTGCCATCCGATATTCCGGCACCGTTTATCTTTGTTCAAATAGTCTTACAAGCTACATACAGCCCTAACTGTACATCCATTACGTTATATACACTGATCATACATACAAAATCATACGTACAAAAATAAATATAACATATATTTCATAAATACTGTACGATAAATAACATCAACTCGATGTCGTTATCTTGTGTCACTTTCTGTGCACCGTAATATTTTACAAATGGAAGTATTTAAGAGTGATGAGATTCAATGCAACTGGCTTTAAAGTCTGCAAGCAAAGTGTAAAGAAAATTGTGACTGTACTTTCCTTCAATATATTTCTTTACCTGATGTGTTATTTTTCTGCATACAGTACTTGATGCAGAATTTCGATCGAATTAAGCGGGATATCGACCTGTTAAGAGTAAAATAACAGGGAAATCAATGTAGAGTGCAATGAAAATTTTCTATTGAATTATAAAGGAATATAGATTTGTCTGCGATCGAATTAACTGGGGGCAGGTGTACATGTACATACAGGAAGGTTTTCATAAGAAACCTTTTTCACGACACTTTGTCTGCAGATTTTTTTTTAAATATTAAATTAATCACATCAAAGATCAATATTCATTTTTCTTACAAAATAACAATTCTAGGGACTAGTCTTACACACAACCCTGACACTGGGTAACTCCCCAGTACAGAGCCCACAGATCTGAGGCAACGGAAAATAACACATATTGCATATGGGTATTATATTAATACACATTATAATAAGGACTTATTTAACGTAATATATCTCACATTATATAATAACATTTTCTTTATGCCCATGCCATTTCATACAATCGTACTTTTCTGTCAAATACGCGTTTTTCGCAATCAGTCACAATGATATATCTTCCAACATGCGAACACTCTAAATTAATTCCTCTTTAAAATGTCTTGTACACTTATAGCAATTATCCCATTGTACAGAAAAGATGGTGAAAAAAACACCAATTTGTCCCACTTCAACTCAGAAGAATAAATTTCACTTGTCCTCTTAAACATTTACCATCAGGTATATCAGTTGTTGCTGCTGCACTTGAGTGATTTTTGTGATGTATACCCTCTTTGAACACATTGTTAAACCTGAGTTGACACTCATTCCTATCATTCTGCATTTGCCAAACAAATAACGCACACAACATGGCACATTTCACAAATGCCCTTTTACATGATATAAGTTTTCACATTTTGCATCAATATCACAAAGGCGTCAACACAAAATGAACACTTTTGAACGTCATATACTGACTCGTAAGTTGACATAAGATGTGGATCTCCACTTGGTTTGAAAGACCATTTGTAAGTTAAGATTATTTTTACATAAAATATATGTAGGTGATTCCTTCATTTATAAACACTTCCAATTATCATAATTGAGTTTTTTCACGTAACGTTTCCCAGATGGAAACTTAGCACAGCAGAAATTCCCTGACAACGTTGGAAGTTTTTTCACTCTCGCACATTTTCCCAAATACACCACTTTTACATGAACGCATTTTAACTTATTTCAGCTATAAATTATTGTGCATAGTCTGCGTTTTACCCTTGGTATCCACAAATAAACATATGTTCTGCGCACCACAGTAGTTTAAATGAGACTTTATACCTGTTTACTTGTATTGGTAATTTCCTTATCCCTAATGTAGGATTAACTTTCAAAAAAACACGATATTTAACCAATTTATTAAAACTGCAACATGCAGCATCTGACTTGTGACCTATAAATAACATTACAATAGCAAATATAACGTCTTAACCCTACGAACTTGCAACTGAAGTGTGCAAGTCAGCAGTATTTAACTTTTGGCCTTGACCTTCTTTCTTGGTGGCATGTTACCGGATGCTAGCCTCGATCTGATTTTGTTGATGATGTCACGTAGTTCTTCCTCCGAGTAACGATACATCATCTTACAGTGCTTGAGATTCTTTTTCTTCTGTGTCACGTGATGTAATGCGTGCTCCAATGAGAACACCAGATTCTTGTTGTCCGCTTCATTCACAACCTACAATACATTCATCAGGATTAAAATGCCTTCTGAAATTCCTGCTTTGTCTGTCTGTAAAGTCATTTTAATTTAAGACGAGAACAATGACATGCAGTTCAAATTTTCACTACATTGTGTACCTATGTACAAAGTGACTTTCACAGTCAAACTCCTACTGGCCTGTGGTAAATATTTCACCAGAGCCAGTTCCACCCAACTAGAAGTCTTTTGGTTGGATTCCCATACCACATCAATGCATAAAATGTGTACAAAGAAAATGCATGTAATCTTACCATAGACAGATAGCAGATTTTATTGGACACGGTGCATCTGTTGTCCTCATCATCGAGAGCGTAAGTTTTACGTATCGCCACAGAATCATCTAGCGTACTCATCTTCTCTATGTTCTTAATTCCTGCGTCTCTAAGTGCTCTGCGCTGACACAATTCTCTCTCACTTAAAAATTAACATAACGGTACGTGAACACCCCGATACAAATGTGAACAGGAAACCCTGTCATTTACGACCACCTTTTGACACTATAAATTTTGGTGGTAAACAAAACCTGGGCTTCACTCAAAAGAAAATGAGATTTCTGTGATTCTGGCTTAAATGTGAGGTGGTCTCAAGTCTCAGCATGTTTATAACATGCACGAAAGCATTGAACTCGATACAAAGGGTTTTTAGGTTATTTATTTGATGATTCTGAATGGTTCCATTTGATTTTGATTTTTGCAGATAGGGAATTGAGCTGTCAATCTCTAGCATGGGCTAGCATAATCTGTGAAAACCAAGATGCTCTACTTTAAAAAAAATATCACAGAAATATCACAATCTATCATTGACAACAAAATTGCAATACATGTACTGTAGGACTGAACTTTTCCCTCCAAAAAGTGTCGTAAAAAGACATGGTGTACTTACACAATAGATATAATATGCGGCAACACAAGTCGTAACGTCTCTGTCGTCGTTTTCTCACCTCTCGCTAGTGTGAACAGTAATCTCTCTGTGGAGAACAGATCGTGTACTCGACTATCGTACAACAGCTGAAAAGAAAATATTAACTCTACTGAATATACACCCAAAAGCATAACACGCAAGTGACAGATTCACACAGCTTCTGTAACTCATAGGCAGGTTCATGCCAAGTCTGAAACAGTGGGCATCAGTGGCCCATTAAAATGAAATTCGATGAAAGTCGGGGGATAAAAGAAATTGAAAACATACAGGTTATGGCATTAATCTCATGTCTATGATACACTAAAGTGCTTCAAATTTTAAATGTATTTGTCACTAGAAACTTCCTTGCATCTCCCCAAATTTGTCATGTTTTAGTTGCAAATAGACTAAAATGACACATTTAACATACATACCTGTGCAGCATGGCAAGCCAGTGGTAACCAGTGCGTGGTGGCGAAACGTATAGATTCGGTGAGACTGTATCCGCAGCTAATAGATGCTGTGTACGCATGAGGAAATATGACTAGAAATTGACCCGCTTTGTGTTCCGTCCTTCCGACACTCACGCCACGACTCACCAACTCAGATGGAGGGATCTATTTGGATGCAAAAATTATACATTGTACATTTAATGTTATTTTATTTATGCTATTAAGCTGAAACTTTTCATCTATTACCATTACAGAAATATGGTATAAAGGTATGGAGTCAGAGTCGCACTCGCCCAAGACCCAAGACGAGGTAATTTAAACTAGTTTTAATAATTTTGTATACAAAGCAAAAGTGTCATAAAAGGATGCCATTCACGACAGATGTCACTTAAGAAAAGTTCTAATGTTGCTCCAAAATTTATGTGATCGTAAAATTCAGATGTGGTTGAAATCCGGTTCCACTTTGCTGGAACAAAAAGTATTCTAGTAAACCAAGTGCATGTTCTCAAATGTACATTTAGCGGTGAAACAACTATACTGACCATGGCGGTGTCTTTAGGTAACCATATTGCACGATCTATGATCAGCTGTGGGACGAGCTCTTTTGCAGCTTTCTGGAACTTTTGTTTCTCAGTGCCCGGTATACAATACCTACAAAGTAAATTAAAGCAAAACTAATTACTTTAGATCACATTCTATCCAATGTAATTTTAATTTGCTACAAATTATTTCTTCAGGAATAAATTGGATTCTTAACTTATGATACTCAAGATACAATGTCAATATTTTACGTGGTTTACAAGATATAACTTTATGCAATTTACAGTGATACGGTGAATGCGTAAACGTCAATTACCATACGGAGTCAGCACCAGTGTGTTTATATACAATATACGGTAGTAGATGTGTGTCCGACGACCAGCAGGACGTACTAAATAGCATGTTGACGTGTAACACCGGTACCGTAACACCTACAATAGAAAAGTCCCTGTAACATGACACCGAAGTTGCAAAAAATTCTAAATAAAGTACATAAAAGAATTCTCAAAGATTTAATTATTGCAGCAAAATATTAGGAAAAAATATTTCTATCTAAGAATAGGAGATGACAATTTTACTCACCGCTGACTTGTCCGAGACACTTGAGAAGAGATCCACTGTTGTGCTGCAGAACATTAAAGTTCCATCCATGTCTAAAATTGTGTTGGGAACAAAAAATTAGCGACTAAACGATGTCTATGACTGAAACTAAATGGTCCTATGTCAATGAAACTTTCCTTTCAAATACTGTTTCGAAAGCCATGCCGTAAAATTTTGACAGTTTAACTGAGTCTCTCAATAGTCTTTTGCATACCGATTCTGCTAATTAACCAAAAGGGAATCACAGAAGATACACATACTTGCAGTAAGGGCTGTCCTTCTTCGTAGGGAAGCCGCTACCGACACCTTTCGTGTTGACGTGCGCCACTTGTACCGCCACGTGTTTGTCCGCCTCGTTCAGCAGTCTCCAGTACTCCTCCTCCGTCTCCTCGGGAGTCGGGTCGTGGTTAAACCAGAAGTTCTGTAGGTTACCAGCGATGCGGAAAAACTCGTTTAGCATCCGTGATCGTCCCTATTAAATGAAATGATTCATTTGTCAAGCTATGAATTGTCTGACGGGGAAAATTTTGCCCATTTTGCATAACTAAAACAACACTGCTCACTTGAGGGCTGTCCTTCAACTTGCACACACAAGTAATTCCTACATTTCTATAGCCCTTACGCTGCCCCTACACCCTAAACCTACCCTTCATCCTCTTGCACACTACCTTCTATCCCCTTATTCCTCCCAACCCCCACATACCCACATAATTTTAGCATTTTTCCCCGTACCTTTAGGTATCTCTAGGTATATAGTTGTGACCTGCACTACCTCATCTATCAAACTTCTTTCAGTGCAACAGGTAACTACGATGAATATTGTGTACAATATGCAATACACATACAGGCTTGTGAATAAGGATTTGGAGTCACTCGTATTGTGGACGAGTGGAATTTGGAAACCACTCGTCCACACTAGAAACCACTCATCCACACTTGAAGGAGCAAAACAAGTGAATGCTAGCGAAGCGCTTCTAAGTTACATGAGGTCTGGGGCCTGCATTGTACTTGAAAAAATTTTTTTTCATACATAGCCCTAAAATTTCTACATGTTTGTGTGGGCAAGTGGTTTCCAAAACTGACTAGTCCACACTTATTTTGACATGTTTGTGGCCGGGTGTTAACCACAAGCCTGCACATACTAATAAATCCACATCATAACTCACCTTGGTGGTACACTCCATGACAGGATGCGTGGGTGACAGTGAATCCTCTTGTTCCTCATCCACCTCTGCTTCAAGTCGTTCCTTATCATCCTCAGGAAGCAAGTCGTATGACAACAGGTACTTGCAATAAGCATCCTCCAACCGGCCCTGACGTTCTGGTGCCTAAAGATTAAAAGTCACAAATCTTCAACTCCACAGAACTTACATAAGTCACTGCTGTTTTCTCCTAAATTCAGTTTCAAATTTCTTTTCATGTAAATTTAATAGTAACCTAATCAGTTGCAATATTTTATACCACAGTGGAAAGAATTCTGAGTTGAATATCCAAAATTGATAATGTGTGAAACTTATTATTTTTCTCCACCAAGACTTACATGTATTTAAATTGCAATTTATGAATTCCAGTAACATGTATTGGGAACCAACACCACACTGTTTAGGTTAAAATATAAGATAACTACATGTATGCATATGTTAAATCATACATTATTCAAATAAACTTGTTATGTTTTTTTCGAGGAAGGAAAAGAATATATCCGTAAACTAAAATACAAACTTGGGTAGTTTAGGAATATATCGAACAAAACGGAAATTCTTTAAATCTATTCCAGGTTTAAAAATATAAAACCAAAATCCAAATTACGCTAATAATATCACAAACTTGGGAAAATAACATAATAAATAAAAGAAATATAATGATAATAAATATACAAAACCACAACATCAGAAATTGTCTGTCCGAGGGGTTGACAGAAGCCAACTCAACAGCCAGACAGAAATGTCTGTCGGAGGGGGTGTTGACAGCGGCCGACTGAACAGCCCGTGTATGTTAGATCAGGGTTAAAGAAGCACATCTAAAAGCGGAACACGGTTCTTACAGCGCTTACATTCTTTGGTATGTGGAGGGCATCTGCTATTTTACCCCACTTGTGTTTGTCTATAACATGCTGCATTCCTCCATGTTTCTTCACTTCTTCGTACAACAAAGGCAAGTCCAGTTCTATCCCTCCGACCTGCAGGAACAACAATTAATTTGGTACTAAGCACATATAATTCACCAAGCTTTTAAAATTTGCCCACTTAATCTTGTTGCAAAGATGCTTGCATGTACAAGACAAAAGTTGTGCAAATTCCAGCCTTGCTTTATTTGCATGTAAATGCATAACATAAGTGTTCTCATTCATAACACATCGATAGCAATTGATAATGACAATCTGCATAAGCTAGAAAAACACATATATGCATAAGAACATTTTAGGATTCAGTACTTTGAACAACTTTACGCACCAGAGGTATCTGGTCCATTTTTCCGTCGTTAGCCTCCACATGACGTCGGATACACTCCATCTTGCATACATTCGGTCCCCAGCGCCTGTACATCTTGTTGACGTACTGCATTTGTGTGGTGAACCTCAACATCTGTGATATCACACACTCGGGCTGCAACAAAATTACACTTATTTACACATCATGATGCGAGGGAAATATAGACCATATTTTGCAACACTTGTGGAAGAAGACCTGAGGTTATGGTATGCTCCATGTTCCCTGCACATCTGAAAAATTTCTTTACGCATCATGAAAGGCATGTGATTTTAAAACTTTAAACAATACATAAAAATAAATTTTGAAACTTTTTTTTAAAATAATTTAACTTAAATTTTTATTTGATGAGTTTTGTCAAATCTTTCATAATATATTAGACATAGCACATGCATACACACCTTCCACTCGTCGGGTGGTACAATTCTACACATGCCGTAAGGTTCCGCGTCACTCTGTATGGAGGCTATGTAGCTGATCGGGTCCATGAATTGTTCTGTTGAGGGGTGATAGGTTGGAATGTCTACGATCTGACCCGGATCACTTGGCAGTGGGAATGCTGTGCGCAGTGCGACCTTGGGCACTGGTGACAACTTGACTGAGGAATGTTCTGAAATGAGAAAGAAAATTTCAGAAAGTAGTTTTACAATACCATTTATCGGTGTTTTTGTATCGTTTCTTTTAGGATGCCCGTAATTTTTAGATTTAAGTATCATACCTATTAGATTATAGAATCATTGCAGTATCTTCCTATGTACAGTAGACCTTCCTTTGGACGACCACCTAATTTTGGGGAGAAAAGTGGTGGCCAATGAATGGGGTGGTGGTCTTGCAAAAGAGGGTTATTTTCTGTGTAATTTAATGTGTTATATCTCAAGTCTGATGATCTTGCAAAGGAAGATTGGCATTGCAAAAGGTCCGCCCAAAGGAAGTTCCACTGTACATGTGCCCCACAAAGTTACTGGACAAAACATCGCAATAGCATCCTCTACTAACTGGTTTGTTTGCATTCTACATTTCCAACTCGAAGATATAGTATGTACTCTCCGATCCGAAAAAATATTGCTTTTCTACAAAATGTGTGACACGAATGATTTAATAATAATATAATACGGGAATAAGAATCGTTACCTGCAGGTTTGGATGACTTGACTTTATGTTTCTGTGGTGACAACACAACACTACTGCTACCACCAGCTTTTGCTGCCTCTCTTTCTGCTTTTAACTTTGCTTTCATCAGTTTCAACTTTTTATGTTTCTTTTTAGAACGCTTGTATTCTTTACTGTGCTTTTCAAACTTGTCTCTTTTCTTGGGACTTTTATCACCCCTATCTTTGTCTCTTTTTTCCTTCTTGTGACTCTTTTCACCTTTCAGTTTACTTTTGTCCCGTTTTTTCTTCTTTTTAAGTTTCACAGGACTTGCGCTTGGACTGTCAGTAAACGAATCGTCATAAAGATCGAGATCAATGATTTCTGGAGGTTCAGATTTTATGGGAGAAAATGGAGGCATTGAATCATTTGACATGGACCTACTGCGCACTGAACGCCGGTCCGGGGACTTCCGGTCAACTGACGTTGAAGACGTATCCACTAACAGTAACTTTCTGGGATGCACTGATAACCCTTCACCTTCAGAATGGCGCTTCTTGGCCACCTTTTCCGAGTCCCTTCCATGTGCTTCTAACTTACTGGTAGAACGTGTCTTAAGTGGACTAAGTTTATGTTTTTCTGACTTCGTTTCAGAATGGGACCCATGTTTACTTAAACTGTGATGATGGGACTTGTGAGGAGTTTTTTCTTTGACCTTTGGTGTCGTTGTATCTGGCTTAGTTTCATGTTTTATATCATCTGCTTTGCTTGTGGAAGCCTTAACGAAAGATTTACTTTCCTCTTCGGACTTAAGTTTCTTACTGGGACTCGTCCTTGACTTCTCACCTACTACCGAGGCTTTCCGTTGCTCCTGTTGCAGTTTTGCTGCTTCTATCGCTGCTGTGGTCGCACGTGTTGCACGCATATTCAGCTGTGACCTACCGATCTTTAAAGCCTTTTTGACCGTGTTCGATGCTGCCGTTTGAATTTTACTCTTCTTTGATTTGACGGCGGAAGTCATTATTTTACCCTTTCTACCATCACTCTCTCTACTCATGGATCTTTTTACTCCTGGTGGAACCAATTCAGTCTTTTTCTCTGAAGTCAATAGGCCGGGCTTTTTAATCGGTTCGGCACGCACTCGTTTCAGTGGCACAACTGGAATTAGTTTTGACGGAGATTTTCGTTTGGGTGGGCTGCTGCCTGTTCCTCTGCCAGGTGATAATGCTTTCTTCGGTTTGGCTGTATTTTCCGCAAACTTCTTTGCTGGGGATGAGTCTGGTGTATTGTATCTGGGCTGCAAAATGTCAAAATTATGTGTTATCTTTACATGAATACTTACAAAATGGGTTGGCAAATTGTACAAATTACACTATATCGAGCAATAAATTTACCAATCACTGGCCTTTTTGTGACAACGCGAACAATACAGTACAACCAAAGCATCTACAACAGAGATGCCACCAACAGCTCTCAGAAAAACCGGAAAATAAGAAAGTTTCTTGAAATGTTAACTAAAACTACAAGAAATCTATTGATTTAATTCAAAAGTAAAACCGTAAAGTACAATTTCTGATGTCTAAAAACCGGAATTTCGGTTAAAACCGGGAAAGTGGCATCTCTGCTACAAATTTCTTAGTTATTACCAATTTACACTGATTAAAGCAATTCATATCAAAATGCAAACTCACATTTATTCTCAACGGTAAATATCTGTAACCAGAACATCGAACATTGATTCATGCTGTGGAGTAGTACAGCTAGAACACATAATAACATTTGTGTACATAAATGTGTGGTCAAAAAACAAAAGCTAGAACTTAAATCTCTTACGTTTACTGTACATGCAGTGCTCGAAATAAATGAGTTAGGAGATGCAAGAAATAATACTATTCAATGGTAGGAAGATGAACCTGTTCAGCAACCCTTTGATCTTTAGGTGTGGCAGCACCATTTAGTTTCGGATTGGTTGATACATCGTGCTTCAATGACAGGTCTAGCACATCACACGCCGTTGTATCCATTTTTCCATCCCGTACCTCTTCCACTGGTAACGGCAAACCAATGAAACTTTCTTTTCTTGTTTCCATCAATTGGCTCTGCTTGACACTGCCGTTTATTGTGTTGCCTTCAGATCCATTTTCTGGGTGAGTTTCCATTATGACAGAAGCCCGAATATCATCCGTTATGTCTACTATTGAACTCTTATCGTGGTCAGTACCATTTTCTTCTACACCCTCTCGATTCAGAGATTCCTTTAACGAGTCTGAAGTTTTCGTCTTGGGAAAATTCTCTTCAGCAGTCGACTTTGCTTGGGGTGCCTGGATTAACATAGTTGATGATGGTTGTGGTGATGGTGGTGATATGTCAAAAGTGTTGACATTGGGGGCTTTCAGTGAAGACTTTTGCGGGTGAAGTTCGTTTGCTTCAGGAAATTTTGACGGGTCTGCTGCTACCTGTCCACGTATGCCCGCTTTCTCTGGAAAGTTGATCTCGGATTTAATGATTTCCAGTTCGGAAGATTCTGACACATTTGATTCAGTGCTACTATCTAATACAATCCAATCATCTTCTTCCTCACTAAAATCATTAAGTTTATTACTATCAACACTGCGATAGTTGTGGACCCTGTTATTGTGTGTTTTGTTATCCTGTTGATACGAAGTTTCATCGCATACTGGTTTGGCCTCGCTATTTGATTGTTCCTTATTGTTACAACTGTGAGCCGCTCCACTCCCACGGGCGGCACTACTGTAAGTTACCGGTTTGAAGTTTCTGTGATAATTTTCACTTGATGATACAGGCACTCTCTTTGAGTGTGACACTTCGCTACTGTCATCACTATCGCTGATTACAACAGCATCATTTTGAGGATTCACCCTTCTTGTGAAGGTCTCTGCGAGTAATCTGCTTGTACAGATGGGTTTCGTGACACACTGCGTAAGGATGGTACTTGCAACTTCGGTTATAGTTTGATTCGGAATAGCTTCTGTTATGCCCGAGAAAGGTTGGCCTATTGGTATGTGCCTTGCAAATGGTATGCAGTGTTCACTTGCGCTTGTGAGTAATGTGAATGGCATTGCAACGCTTGCGTTTTCATTCCACGTTAGTCTGCAGTGTAAAGTGTTCAAAAACCTAAAGAAGCTAAGGTCAGGGCCCTGCATGTCTTGTGTCAACTGTTGGTTCCTTCTTCCGGTGGAAATTCCAGCTACAACTGCTGTAGATTCAGATGCGCACATCACATTGACACTTGGTCCGGAATGTCTTGTGGCAGTCTCTGTCAATCTCACACTTCTCTCGGTATTAACTCTCACCAGTGCACATGCCGACATAGCAGCAGTTGAAGGCCTGTTGCCGGTATCTCTTTCCTGTTCTCGACATCTGGAATTCACAATTTCGTTGCGGCCCACATTTGCATTAAAATAACTATTTACAAGACTGCCGTCCGGAGTTCTGACGACATTACAAAGTGATTTCGGATACCTTTCTTCGTGACCTGTAGGTTGGTACACAACTGATGAATTAAAATCCAGTTTCTCTGATAGGAAATTGGACACTGCGGTGTCAGTTCTGTAAATGGTCGTAGCATTATGTTCTGTGGTATTTAAAACTGGGAGTCTATCTTGGCAGTGTGCCATAGTTGAACTGTTTGGCGTTTGTGCGGTATGTGCAGTGATGTCGACCCTTTCTTCCTTGGTCTTTTGACTCTGTGCCTTTACTTCTTCTGCACCCCCAACATCATTTTGTTCATTTGATTCTGCGAGACACTTAGTAAGGTAACCTTGAACCGATTCCTTCGTTTCATCATCTTTCTGACACAATGTTTTTATCAAATCTTTAAAAGTTTGTATCTTCTTAAGTCTGGCAGGAGGAACTGATGCATAATCTTTGTTCTCACAAACAGAATCCTCAGTTTCATCGTGTTCCGAATCGTCATTATCTGACACGTCCTCCCACTCATCGTCAGAACCTGCCTCTTCCTCACCATCCTCCTCAACACTTGTCGTGAAGTCCTCCCCTGTGTCATAGAAGAAGTCACCACGCCCATCTTCATCATCTATGGATCGGTGGTACCTCTCCTGGAACTCCTTTGTGAGTTGGTATGGCTCTGGATCCCATAGCTTGTCTGCCAGGTTTGACAATGGTTGCTTCTCACTCTCACTTTCTTCACTGTCGTAGTCGTCGTCGTCGTCATCATCATAATCTTCAATATCATACACAGTTAATGTGTCATCATCTGTACTGTGTATGTGTCTTTGCATTCTTTCACTAAAACCTCTAGCAACATTCATCACCTTATACACATTTACGCACTCTTTACTACTGCTTACCTCAACAACACTGTCCTCACCACCAGTGTCCGCATATGCTGTATCATCCGCGGTTTCTCCGTTTGTTACATCTCTGCTCGTATCTAAAAACGACACACTATTACCTGTGTTAGCAGTCTTAATCAGCCTTTTATTTATGTACACAGTCTCATCTACCTTTCCACATGCATGTGCATCATCACATTCTATCCTTTCTATTGTGTCCAGATAGATTATGTCTTCATCGTTACTCTCTGGCACTGTCGTTTGTGTTTGAGAAACACTCTGTACATCAGTTGTACTACCTCCAAATGGCACCTGTGTGACTGTATTGGAATCTGTGGGTTGCTTCACAGGCCAAGTTTCCTCTGGGTTTCGGGTTACTTCACTCTCACTCATATCAAGTGCCATACATTCATCCGTGTTATCTTGATCCATTTCGTCAGCTTGTCTAGTAACAGTTGCTGAGGCTTGTCTCTTCGGAACTGACAACAGTTTCACTTGTGGCACGCCATCAACTCTTGTAGTGTATACAAGTATTCCATCAGAGGCATTTTTACCCGCCTGATCAAGTTGTTTCGTCATTGGCTGCATTTTGATTGGAGGTATTTGTGTTGCTTTCAGTTTCGTTTCCTCAGGTAACAAAATGTCGGAAGTTGCATTCGTAATGATCGGCTTCACGATACTCTGCATGGCTGGCGCACTCGATGCAATGCGAAGTTTCTTGGCTTTGCTATATTCTTCCTTGTAGCCACTTGACAAGGTATCGTGTGAGTTCTCTGAAGAAATGCTGCCAAATGACCTCTTCACTGGTCTTGCTGGTGCCCATGGGATTTTGAATGGATAGTGATAAGGTCCATCAATTGGTACGTTGTTTGCTACACACTTTATCAAATTGCTACCGTAGTTTCTGTAATCATCTTGTGAATTAGCACCAATTGAATTGCACTCAGTCAGATTTGACCGTTCTGTCGAGGATGCAGAAAAGTCCTCATGGTTGCTGTGCATTGAAACAGCGCCTTGGATTCGCTCTGTGCTGTTGTCTATTACCTGAAAGCCACTTTTTTCTGCATTAACCACAAACTGCTGATCAGTTAAATGTGTCGTATTCCTTGTTTCGCAGAGTTGTAAAACTTCAAATATGTTCCTTCCGGTTTTATCTTTAGGTACAGATGGAGGATCAGTGCATTTGTGCTTGTAAGAAAAGGTGGTGGTAGTGTCAAATGAGTGTGACACACAAGCAGGTAAGGGTTGCACTACACAACAACACTCAGAGGGTGAACATTTACTACAACTACCAGTGCTCACAGATTTAGTAGAAGTTTTAGCACGTGCTGCCTGTTGCCCATGAGCATGGCGCGAGCGGTGACTACACCTCCGTTGGCAAACAGGTGAATTCACCATTAAACGGCGCTGCTGGTGAGAAGAAGCAGAAGTAGGGGAGATGACAGAACTGCCTGTAGCGCCCACCACCGCCGTCATGCGAGTCGGTACCTCGATCCCGTAACTATCTGTGGAACCTCGCCATGTGCTGTGAACCTAAAATATATGGCATCACTGGCAAAGGTTCCGACCTAGCAAATCACTTACTTGTCTACGTTGCATCATGCTCACTTTATTTTGTATTAAAGAAAATAAAAAAATTGAGATCAAATCTATGGAATTTCTTCACGGATGACAAGGGATGAGTGTCAAAAATCTGTCATCCAAAATAAGGTTACTGGCTAGTACCTACATATGTTATTGAATCAGGTTAGAAGACATCACCTTTTCACCTGTCTAACTAGATTACCCATATGTACAACATCTAGCTCAATGAAACCAATACTGCATTACAATTTGGTTTTCAAGTGACATATTTACCAGTGGTTTCACACCCAGTTCTTCACTATGTAGTGATATGGCTCTATCCGGACTATAAGCCAGGGACTTGTATGTTTTACTGCGTGGCGATTCCCGTACTCGAAGTGCAGGTGTACCAGGTCGACTACCTGCATGAATGAAGAAACTCGATTGTGTTATCATGAAAATGAATTGCCCTTCGAGATTTTTTGACAATTTAAACTATTTTCGCTTTCAGGTTAAAAAATTCTCCAAATTTTACTAACAGCCGAGAAATTATAAATGTAAATCAATATAGATACTGATTTTAGTTGTGCTAAATTTGCATACATATTGTAGTTAATACTATATTTGTAAGCAAACATTGCCTGTAACGTTTGCATCTTGTTACATAAAACGGTGTACAACTTGAAATGTTTTACTTTTTGCTGCATGTATCGAAATCATGATGCAAACAAAACTTCCTTAATTCAAATCTTTGTAAACTATGGTTGAAGCGACACTACACCTCTCGGTGTTGTTGAGACGTCGTTACCATTGTTACTGTTATTACCGTTACTGTGTCCATTTCCGTTACTGGTACTCGTGCTCTCATCCGAGTCGTCAATGTTGTAGAAATCGAGATGTGGAGGTAGAACGTGGCTTCCTACAACGAACAGAAACATATGCAATAAATAAATGGTCAGAAATTCCAGTTGTAATTTCTGAGAAATCCATTATTATTTCCATGCTTTACCAGAGGAAATACAGGAAACGTTATGGCATACAATGACGACTATCAAAATTAGAAACTTGCCACTGTTTGTCATAAAATTGATAGCAAACTGCATGTTGGGTTATGGCCTGGAGGTTATTCACATATCGGACAAGACGATACATGCCTATGTGAGATGTTTCTGCCAATTACAGACACATATTTGTATCTGCACTGTTTTGAATATAAGAATTTCTCCCTTACCTCGTAAACACAGGAATGTGAGAAAGTCTTCTGTTTTAGCTTTTTTGGTCGTGAAGAATTTCTTGGGTGTCGCCTTCTTCTTGGCGGGTGATATGTTAGGGCTGCCTGGTCTTGATCCCTGAGCAAATTTCCGTTGTGCGTGAACTTTGGCTTTTACCCCATGTCTACAATACACACAAATTCATTATTCATTGTCAGAAATAACTTTGTACAAAAATGTAAAAATAAACAAAGTCTTAATATTTAGGTGGTTTTATAAATTTAATTCTGTTGAAAAAGGTGTCATAATTCAATTCTAATCTGAAAAGGAGAGGTATCCCAACATAAAATTTGGAAATGTCTCTAGAAATTAATTTTGGGGGTCGAAGATGGCGTTTAAAATATTGATACTTTTGTCTGTTTTAGTCCAAAATATTGTGGAAATTTGAAGTCTTCATTTGGTTGTTCCATTTAGTGTTGAAAACGTCCTCCAAAAATTTTTGGGTTGAAAATGTTCCCCATTATTTAAGGGTGGAGGACAAAATGTAGCGGCAACGCTGTTAGATGTAACTCACATGTCACCAGCAGACTTGCTGCGTTGGTGTGCTGCCTGGTGTAAGCTGCCTTGTGATTGGCTGGTCTGTAGACCCGTTGGTGCACGGAATGTTCCCGTGCTGCCACCTTGTATTGAGGAACCTTCACTGCCCTCCGGTGGTCTCTTCTGATCTTGTATTGACATCTGCAGAGCCTTCTTCAAATCATGCTCTTCCCTCCAAGACAAACCGGCCTGGAAGTCCTAAACAAAAAAAATCCATTATTGCTGTCAGTTTACATAAAAAGTATCCAACCAAAGCCTTCTTCCAAAGGCCGCAAGACATATTCTACAGTCATGGCTGCTCATGGCTGAAAGATTTCCATCCCTGGACAACTTCACTCATTACTCAACTCAAATGCAGTTCCTGTGATACAATTTACTGTGTACAAAGGCAGCACGTAACTTTTTTAATTGGCTTTTTCTCTATTTGTCAAACTACAATAAAGAATCATATTATGTTGATAAATATAAAATAATATTCATAAATATAATTGTCTACAAACTATGACAAAAAAATCAATACCAAATTTTTAGGAATTATGTTTCTCTTCGGACGTGAAGCCACCAGCGACTCAAACGGTGGACTAGTCTTACTGCTGGTAGGTGATGCCTCGGTCGACCGATCCCCGGCATTACTTGTACTGTCTGTGGTTGTTGTTGCCGAGGCATGCGAGTCAATACTGCTTGTTCCTTGGCTCCATCTAGTGGTTGGCTTGTCATCTGCGGCTGCAGCAGAAGTGGATGCTGTAGAACTGCTAGGAACGGGGGATCGCCTGCGCAACTCTCGATCTCTTCCTGCACCACCTGTTTTGGGAACATAAAGCATTCCCTTTGATTTCAATTCCACACTTATTCTCCATAAGCAAAATGGAGTTGTCCGAAAACACACTGGAACTCAGTTGTATTTAATGTTATACTTGTATCAGCTGAAGTTCCTGAGGAACTCCACCATGATTACAATTTGCAAGGACTTCTGTTATGTCATTGGGAACTTCTGTAAAGCCCAACTATGTACAACACGAATGGAACAGAGTCTTGTAGTTCCAAAAACAATTTGTACTACCGAACAAATGCTCGTGTAAGGATCCGGGGCAGAGAGAATCAGAACTCTGTGTTTTATTTTAAATCATGTCCCAAGCTGTTAATCTGAAGTTTCTACTTATTCAATCATGCCGCCACTTCAGGACTAACTGCCATAGTGTCGGTCAAACTCCTCAGACCAGACTGTGCTGAAGCTGTCAATATTTAATATGGTAAACTTACCCGGTGTTAGACGTTTACTGGTTCGTCTCTCACTACTTTCCTCATCACCGGTAGAGCTGGCGGGACTTCCCGTCCTGCGCTGTTTACCTCCACCACCGTTCTTCATCATGATATCTGTCGAGTCTGTATCCGACGAGTCGGCATTACCACCATATCTGGTCCGTACACCAGACACTGACGTTGTGCTGCTGACTAGATCACTTCTCACAACTCGGTTCTGCAAGAATAGTTTGTTTATGTTACATAAATTTACTACTGTCGACTAGCATCAATCGGTTGTGAGGCGAAGTGAATGCACAGAGTAAGCGAAAGATTAAAATTAGTTCCATAACGTTTATTCCCTCATTGGTGACAATTTGTAGCACAAATGTGACATTCATATAGCAGTTA
>JBCAUI010083991.1:0-19573 GCA_038406195.1 Haplosyllis anthogorgicola | reverse complement strand
GGTTACACGAAATCCGGGAAGTGCGTGGTGGGGGCAGGGGGGTGGGGGTGGGGGGGTGGGGGGGTAATTGGTAGGGGTCAACTTCACGTGGCGCTTGTTACATATTAAAACCTTCACTGTTGACATAATGTCATACTGACCTCTTGGATTCGCGCGGAACTACAATAATACCAGAAGGGATACAGAACGGTAATATGCCGGAAATGAGAGCGCACAATGGGTAGATTGAATCCTGCTGACCTGTAATCCTGCTGATTAAAGCATCAGGACACAGTGTTTATTAGTGGTTGTTGTGTGCTAATTACAGTCCAAGATAGCATGTTGTGATCTAGAAGTGTTCAAGAGGCTGGGTTGTTAAAGAGTTCATGTTAACAGTTCGGATAATATAATACGAATGAAAGAGTCAATTCCTTATCTTTACCGCCCGCATATGCGGAAAGGTAATGTTTTCAGTCGTGTGTGTGTGTGTGTGTGTGTGTGTGTCTTTCTGTCTGTCTGTCTGTCTGTCTGGGCTATAACTTTTGAACCACGTGACTTAGAAACTTCATTTTTAGCATGAAATTTAGCATGGTGGTACATCTTTACAATATCTAGGTGAAGTCTGAGTATCAAGGTCATTAGGTTAAGTTCAAGGTCACAGCAATAAAAAAATATCAAAAAATTTTCTGTTGTGTGCTAATATCACATGGTATGATGCTTGAAACAAGTAAATGGGACCAAGGTTAAAATATAGGTCAAGGTTGTTTAAAGGTCAAGGTCATTTGAAGGTCAAAATTTTAGATTAATTTTTTCAGGTTTTAATAACTATTTGCATTTTAGTTACTATTTGCGTTTTAATGACTATTTGCGAAGCGGGCGGTTCGGCCTTTGATTGGAAGGCATTCTTGTTGCCGACTATTTACAGTCAGGGCAATAATGTCATTTTAAATCTGCATAGATTAGGCAAATGCGCTTAATCTAGTGTCTGAGTGCGCTGGTTTCCTTTAAGCTGAACCATAACCAGCTAGTTGTAGGTTCCTCCAAACTTCGCATCCACAGTCATGCAAGAGATTTTTCTTATTTTCAATATTTTACTTTACATTATTGGTTTAACGTTCTAGAAAAAATATATTTATTTTGAACTCTACAGTGTTCCATATTTAGAAAATAAATTCAATGTTGTAGAATCCTCTTAAAAGTAATAATAATGCATTAAGACGATTTTCTACTTTCTTTTCATGAGTCTGAAGGAAATCAATCCCGGGCTGCATTGAGAACTGATACACAGCATCATATTACTGCATACAGATCGCATGTTCTGGATCCATTTATATTGGTACATCTTGTTCTTTATCTGACATTTAATGCCAAACCAATCAATTTTATGTACATTACTGTCATGTTACGAATAAACTGTATGTCCATTACAGCCTAGCAGTAGGAAGCAGTGTAATACATACCCTTGAGTTGAGACTTGAATTATTGCATATTTATCAAAATATTTATCACCTTACATGCTGAGAGAGAACCCAGGATAAAATAATCCGTATTGTATCCGTGGCTATTGTATTAAACATGATCAGCAGGTGATGCTAAAAGAAGTTTTGGTGTTGTGACGTCTTTTAAATGGAATCCGAGCAACTCACAAATTGATGCTTGTTCCCGAAACAGCTGGAAGCCGCATCATGATTATAAAATTTGTTTAAAGTAATTAGAAAAACAAAGTGTACTGAAGCAATTTGCTTTAATTGAGACAAGACTAATGCACCATACATGGTGTATTTTACTGCATGAGGACCAAACAAAACTAGTGTTTTGTGCTTGAATTCCTTTTTGTAAAGTAAATACGATAGACAAATTTCTAGTTGAGAACCATCCAAATGGTTCTTTTGTACATTCCTGTGGTTTTGTTTGTTTGATGGATCAATCCAGCAGATTACTTTACATTCACAGTGTCTAGGGTCCTTCCCCTCTCTGTGATCCACAGCTCAATGGACATTCTCTGTAAGGAGTAGCAACTATCTAACATCCTGTTTCATATCAATGAAACGAGCAGGAAGAGGTGAAATGCCCTTGCTTCATTTGCTGAATGGATCATTCAGGTTTAATGTGATGTGTCCATAACATAAAGTGCAGTGGGGACCTCAAAGGAACCCGAATGGATTACATAATGTAACTTTACACAAACACCAACAGAACATCTACAATTTGGATTCTTCTGTATAGGTTCTCAACCCGTGTTTTACTTTGTAGTGGATCTTGTTTCTTATTTTCTGAGAGAAATATTTATAGGTGACTTAGTCTACATTTACAAAAATGACTGAAGTAAAATACAAATCTAAAGGTTTGAGCTGGCATCCACTGTGCAGACTTGGTACACAGTAGCTGTAGTAAAACAACAATAAATGATAAATAAAAGTTTGCATTCAGTGCCTGATGAGTCAAAAATTACCGCTTTTACACCTCATTCAGTGAAAGAAATATAAGGATTTCTAGCTTATTTCCTGAAATGTATTGTTTAACTCTTCAGCAAATCCCACTTAGGCTGTAGCAGTGCTCAAATGTAAAATTGATAGTCCATAATGTGATGATATACTTTGATAAAACACCATATCAAAATCCAACTGTACCAAAACCGTAACAGATCATTAAACAACTATCAAACGTTTAGGGTCCCCCAACAATTGAATTTCAAATAAACTTCACGCTGGGTTATTGACATTCTATTGAAATAAAATTGATATAAACTTAACGATCTGTGTCAACCTTAAAGTATGTCAACCGCATTTCTGCTGCTAATATGCAATATTTACGTGCTGGACATTCTACATTGAGAAGCAAATCCAATTTGGAAGGATCACAGTTCAGAAAGTAGAATTAAGGCATGACTCAGAATACAGACACATTCTAGGTTTTTCGAAATGGGTTAGACTAATTAGTCTAATTAAATATTTTTGTTTTTACTAAATGTATTTTGGTTGTGATCATCTTAATTTTTGTATCACATATATTTATATGTTATTATTCTACAGAATATTAATTTTTGTTCAACCTATATCTATTTACGTTTATGTATTTTTGTTATATTTATATACTTTTTTATCAATAAAAGGTAATACAAAAATCAGTCATCATCACATCTTTCTAAATTTTGTTTCTTGCAGTCGGATTAGAGCATAAAATGGTAAGTAATAACAGAAACTTTACATATATAAAAGACAACAGGAATGTATGAAAAAAAATCAAAATTTATTTTAAAGTTTTATATTTTTCAAATATTCCTGTTGTCCTTTAAACATGTAAAGTTGCTGTCATTACCTCCCATTTTATGTTCTAATCTGACTGCAAGAATCAAAATGTGAATATCCATGACTTAACTGCATGAAAAATTGTTATCAACAAAATATTAGGTAATCAGAATCACTACAAATACGGGTATAACGAATAACTATTCAGTTTCGTATCCTGGGTGTGAAATTGCTTAACTTCAGTGCTGGGCTAGAACTGGTTTAATTACTGCACCAAATGTTTTATGCGTGGCATTTCTAGGTCTTACATGGATAGGTATAATCTCACGACATTCTTTTTTTTCTGCAAAAAAACCCTGATAGTGAAAGCCTCCTGTAAACAGGTAGAGACGGACAGCTGTGTTGTTTAACTGTGAAAACAGGTGGATGTAGTGGAGGCAAATGGGTTCACACACTTTTTGTGACCTTCTAATGGATCAGCTTCTTCAACCTTGTGAGAAGTCTTACACTTTAGTAAGAGCTTAGAGAGCCCTTATGTTATCACAAAGCAGTAATGTTTTATATTTCAACACATGCTCATGTAAGTTTAAATAATTCTTATTTCAGTAATCAAACATACCTTCCTAGAAAGTAGGTAACTTTGCAGATGACCTTTGAAATATTACGATCTTACAGAATAATGTTTCTGATTCATTAAATCTTTGTAGTATGATAAACCTGGAAAGTTGTACAATGAACTAGAACTACATGTTAGTATCCTGAGATAATTATTGTTTTTCCTTGGTAATTTAAATAACTTTCCTTTGCAAATCAGATAATTTGAATGAGACACGTTTTGTGCTGTGGTTGAGATCTAGTAAAGTGGTGTAATGGAGATAGATGAGGCACCAGCCTGTATTACATAGTTACAGTCAGTTTAGTCCAATAAAACTTCCTATTGTCCAGCTCAACTTGTCCGCACATCAGGAACTTTGATAAACCTTTGTAATTTACTCGATGTCTTTCACCTTGACAACTGGTTGAATGTAGAATTTGATGAAGTTTCCAATGGTGGTCGTTACAAAACACCCAATATATTTGTCACTTTATGGGGATTTCGCACTAGAAGATGCCGCCCTCTGTGCATACTCCATAGGCAATCAATGGGGAATTCTCGATTTGCGAGACTGCTCTCCTTCAAATACAAATACACTGGGTGTTCTCTACACGGGTACAGGTTGGAGCATGCTTGAAAAAATTCTTTACAGTACAAGGAATTCGTATCAGAAGTTTAACAATAGCGCATCAGAAGCACAGCGTGAAATTCTTTCGTTCTCTCCTTTGTTTATTTCGTTTCCAAAATGATACGATTTCTGTTTACTGACGATGCATCTAGAACACACAACCTGACTTTCTGAGTACCTAACTTGTAGTGAGTTGAGTACTAACTGCTGGGTACCTACGCGGTACTCACTCCTGTAAGTTGTGCTATGTGGCTGCTTGTGCATTTATTATGTGTGGTGGGTTATTCCACCAGTTACTTCATTGCAATTCAAAGGTACAGGAATCCTTACTTATCTAATTTCCACGAAGTAGTGACCGACGTAGTGGATTAAAGCACTGAAAAAGTATACATCGCGAGGTCTGTGATTTCGTATTAAGACAGCTCCTAGGTACCATGTTATAACTTGATTACGATTTTTTGTACTAACAGTAAATTTTATTGTAAAGAATGTGTTATATTGGATTTAGACATCACATACATCTGAGCCTTTATGAGCTTGATGCGCATTCAGGAATCATAGCCCACTGGACGTTTTACCACGGCAATGAATTGGAGTCAAATAACGCGCATCTTTATGGTTCTTCTCTGACGTTCTGATGTTGTACATTAGACAGAATCGACATATAACTGGACATAAAGCTGCGAACACTTCTATGTGATATTACACTGATTTATCAACCTTGTTATCACCTAAGTGAAGGATATCTCAATATGTAAAAATATCACAACAAAAGACGGCCTACGTTGTATGTTTATGGCAAAGCTTAACAAGAAAGTGTGGGCAAGGTCGTTCAGTTTGGTCTGATAACGTGGGAAATGCTTTTGAGAAACGTTTTGCTCATCAGTCACAATATATATACAAAACAGTTCAGATGAAATAGTGACATAACAAATTTGCCGTAATGTATGTTAAATACGTGAAATGCCAAACAATCTGTACAGATCATAAAATTGCTCTTAATTTTAAAACGTTTGCTACAAAAGAGGAAATAAAAGAATTTCATGCTGGGCTTTTGATGTGCTATTGCTAGAAACTAAATTTTAAGATTTATGTCTAAGAACGGATTTCAGTTGGTTTTCAACGTGACAATTCTAATACAGAGTTTAATACAAGGTTTGTAACTCGATCTCCGTCGTTTTGCTTGCTTGTCTCTGCAGTTTCCTCTCATCGTGACAGATCATACTGACTTTAAATAAAAAAATGAAAAGCCGCTGGAGCTTTAAATGTGGTTTGTAAAGTTATTTTGTCAGTATTTCCTTAAATACATAAAGTACAAATAATAGGAAGAGTATCTTTTTTTTGGCGGAATAAGTTCACCGAACAAGCCAAAAAAAAAAGTTTTTTTTTCTGTTTTCTGAGATGAAAGTCATGTAGTGCCAAACATTTAACAAAAACAGGCAAAAAATTATCTGGGAAATTACACTTGGTGTAATCATAATGAAAGTATGAATTTTTATTTATGAACGATAGAAGTTTACAATATCGGCACAAAAACAAAAAGTAGGTTACTATTGGTACCAAAGTGAAGGGCCTTGTACAAAACGTTCGATCTTCTATTTAGACTAATTTTAATGCATTATTCTGAACGAAAAATCGATTTTAATTTATTGTATTTAAAAGAAATTCAACACTTTGACAAGTGCTCAAGTAAGCAAGCACACAGTAAGTCCGACAAAATGTTACCAGTGACCCCATAAGATAACCTTTTGTCCACAATTTAAAAAAAAAATGAAACCTTTTTTCACTACTTGAAGCCTAAAAAATTGTGCAGCTGCGCTATGTTATACAATGGTATCGTAACACTATATCTATTGGTATCATTCTTAAAGAGACATTTTTGAATTATCAGCTGATAAATCCGCAGATCTGTATTGTAAAGCTGAGACGACTGGTCTGTACACCGTCAATAATACACAGAGGTAGCTAGACACTCAAGTCATCAACACACATATATAGATATCCAGCTTGTAACCCAGTTTCAACAGCTTATTGAACTATTTCATTACTCTTCTTATTTTATGCAATAGAGGCATTTATTTCTGTTACGTAAACTCCATAATCAAAATGACATTCTATATGTGTGTGTGAGAGAGACAGAGAGAGAGACAGAGAGATAGAGAGACAAACAGAGAGACAGACAGACAGACAGACAGACAGACAGACAGACAGACAGACAAACAGATCATGGGACATTCCCTTGGGCAGAATGAGTAAAATTGGTTGGTGCTTGCAGATGAAATTGAATATTACAATTAACATAAATTGGCATTAAGACTTGTTTATTCCGTTTAACAGATAACGAGGATGCATTACAAAGTACAAACAGCTGCGTTACGTATGATACGTGAACGTTCAATGAGACAACAACAGGAAGAAACGGATTTATGTAACGTGTTACACAAGAACTTAGCTGTTAAGCTGGGAAAAACATCTCCACAAATGTGGATAGTATGGTCATGTTCCTTGGTTAAATGAATCTACTCCACATACAAAGCTGCCAAGGTAAAATTCCCCTTTCTCTGAACACCAGTACACAAAAATTGTATCAGGACTTTAACACGGTACCTTATGGGAGCTTCCTTATTTTTCAATTTAATACGATTACACCAAAAATCGTATTAAATTGAAAAAAAATAAAATAAAATAAAAAACGGTTAATATTGAGTGTGTGAAAAAACATCACGGGATGTAAGCGAATGCGCGATAGGGGACATTTCGGTTCTGTATCGACAGTAAGGATCTGTGGTTTTCTCCTCCTGTTATGTAATAGTAAGCTGAGTTTTGAGGGTCACCCAGTAGGGAGGTTTAAACAGTTAGTAAAACAAAATGGCCTGAGGCTTTCTGCACTGAAACGTCATCTCTCGTTTTTGCCGTCATTACTGTGCTATACTTACATAATCTTATATGCATTAGTTATATAATCTATCTATTTTTGTCTCGTTTTTGTCGTCATTAAAAGTACTGTTATATAATCTTATATGCAATAGTTATAAAATCGATCTATTTTCCACTTGTTTACTTCAAGTTGTTATTCTGTAATAAATGAATAGCATTACATAATTCTAGAGAGTGGTCACTGTCCAACTGTTGAATAAAGCGTTTAAAATAGAAAACAGTCTTTCTTCTGTCCATGCAGATTCACATATTGTTTCCCATTTCAATACAATTTTCAATGGCCTAACTGTTTCAGCTGCTGAAATTGATTTAACTTTGCTATAAAATTCCATTCTGTGTGTTTTATGAGAATATCTATTATCTCCACCACAGAAAACATCACTGAAGCTTCCTCTGAGGTGTAAATGAACAGTAAGGGAAGACATGTACCCAATAGTGTACTGTCCAGTTTATTATTAGCTGTCTTTTGTTAGTTGTACAATAGACTTATGGAATCTGTTCTAGAAATCGCATGTATAGATTTCCCATGAATCGGTATTGTTCTGAATATCCTTCACCTGTTGGTTGGACAATAACATTAACAGGTATCATATCATGTCTTGAATTCTGCTGTGGTGGCCACCGCATTGACTATGTAATAGGACATTGACCCATTAGGCTTGTCGTAATTAAAACCAAATACTCCTGGTCATTTGTTAATGCATTTACATTATTGATTATATCTTATCAAATGGTAATGATAGGCGTAGATCTGTAAACTGGGAAAATGTCACAAAGCCATTGTGAAATTCCATTTTCCAGTAAGGAAAAAATCACAAGTCGGGGAGATATGGTAACTTGAACCAAAATACTGCCGTTATCAGATCATGTGTTTACTATCAAAAGTTAAGCAGTGCCTGAAATTCCTATCAAATTTGGAACAATAGCACATCAAAAGCACAGTGTGGATTTTTTTTATTCTCTCTTTTGTTCTGTATGTTACCAAATTGATAGAAATTTCAGGAGCTGCGCCCCACAACAAATGAACTGAATGAGCTCAGCATGAAATTCCATTGTTGCAGGAGCTAAATTGTTAATAGCAATTTTCAGAAGGGTAATAACTATATCGTGTATTTATTGCCCGTTAGGTGCTGCTACAATTGGGGGTGGCAGAAAACTCCCATGCTTTACCAAGGCAGTTAAGCACACCATAATATAAGTTTAGCGAAAAACCTCGCATTGTAAGTTACACTTTGTACCCTACTGATGCTCTGTAAAACATGGCTGGACTTTTTCCTGATTTACAAGGATTGACAGAGAAGCCAACCAATTAGGTTTTTTAACTGTATTTTAAATTGATTATTGCAACTGGCACAGACAGCCTGTAATGAGCCTGTGAATAATTGATTGAATGATTCTATTTCAACCAGACAACATGAGCAGATACCGAATAATATAACATATCTACATAGGAAGATCTTTATTCATCCGTAAATATTATTATGCTTACCTAAAATGTATACTCCTTCCTTGACTAAAAATTTCAATTAATTAACCAAAAAGACCCCAGAAAAACTAAAAGTGTATCTTTTATGTAATTGGAATATGCAAAAGGTTACATTTGATGATGTCGCTAAAATGTCCATCTATTTCCAAATTAAATCTAATATCCTGCTTTAAGTGTTACTGTCCATAAGTCACAGTAAATCTGTACACAATTTGAAATTAATTGAAAATAAAATGAAACTGTCGAAAGAGGTCACTCTTGTATTTTAGTTTACGTCTGTATTTATTCCCTTGTAAGGTTTCACATTACACTGGCCTATATCTTGACCTGGGACCAAGTCTAGAGTGCTTTTAATTCTTTCTTAATTATATGTTGACATATTACCAACAATAGCCAAACTCTGTTCAATTAGATCTGTTTGTATTGTATATTTAAAAATGTAAGACCGCAAGATTCAATAATAATCCCTCATACATAACAAAGGGAACAAAATCTTGTAGTGAAAAGTCTATTTGACTTACATCACTGAATTTTATGTTAATGCTTATATCTTCCCATCTCGAATTTACAAAACCCAATGTAATAACATTTTCAGTGTCAAACTACACCAATTTGTTTAAATTCACCCTCGTACTTTTTCAAGTTACAATTAAATCCACAGAAAAGAAACAGAAGCAAAGAATAAAGTTTTATGGAGGATGTTGCTCTTAGAGAAACAACAATTGAATCGAATACTGAGAATTGTGAACATAAAGACGACATAAACGAAGAATAAAACACTGAGAAAACTCGTGTCACAACGCATAAAACACGTAAAACTGATACAGCACAGCTGCGAACAATAAACACAAAACATCACGACACCTGACAAAAATAACATTTTACAAGCTTGTCTGACAAACAAACAACATATGTCTTTGAGATTTTACGTTCTTTCAGACACACATTATAAATCCAAAACAGGGGTACCAGGTTTCTCCAGCATCGAATCTTGAAATGGTCGCGGAGGGTGTGTAAAAATGGCAGCCAAACTCGGTTTAGTGCAAATTATTGCTATTCTAGACTATTTTTTCTGAATCCAAGATGACTTTAATCGCGAGCTGAACTGTACCTTGGCTCTGATTACATGAATACCAAATATTATTTTCTACATGTATTTTACACAAACTGCTGAATTTGCAGAATGAAAAAAAGTTCCACACAAGTTGAGTACAATAAAAACTATGATCACAATAAGACTAATCAGCCATTTTCAGTGAACTGAGCCGTACTGCCTGCATAAAAAATACCTACAGGAAAGCCTTTGTGCCACGGGACAATACAACCATCAATAAAACCACCCAGACAAGACAGGTACTGCATCAATAAATCTTTAAATCTTAAATCTCCACTTACAACAAAACCGTACCCACTAACACGTGAACCATTTATAAGAAAATAAAACCATTAGACGGTTTAGTACGACTGCATCAATAAATACTCACAATAAAACAATCTTTAATCTCAAATGAAGGAAAATAGAACCATCAGTAGGACAATAGAACAATCAGTGGGACAATAGGGCGAGACTGCGTAAACAAATACATCGTTGGGTTACTATACTAAGTTTTCCACTGATCTTCTATTCATTTTTATTACTTTCACCTGGGTCTTTGTGGGAATTTGTAAAGCTTAAGTCGACAGCTTTACATGCGGGTATGTTACAGGAAAATTATTATTGCAGGAAAATCATAAAACTGAGCCTTAGCAACAATCTTTTGATCTTTAACCATTGAATAATTTAAATGAGAACTGAATGACACTAATGAAAGTTATGTAAAAATAAGATGAAGAATTTACGGTTTCTGTATATAGCATAGAAATAATGGAGTGTTGAAACTGTTTCAGAACACTTTGCGGACCAAAGAATTGTTATTGATGTCTTTTGATAGCATAATGCCATATTTTTTATCACAGATTAAAAGGATTTTCATTTCCGATATGTAACAACAATATTTTCAGGTAATTAATACTGTGATTAAATTCTGGGTCTATTTTGGAATTGGCTATACAATATTACTTACATTTATTATTGGTGTAATTTGAGACAATTAGGTGGGCAAGCATATTTAATCTTAATTTAATATATTTCATATCTAATCTGTTTTTTCTGAATTAGTTGATGTTTTAATTATGAATTGACAATTTGCCTTGATTAAAGTTTATTTTGGTACAAAACCAATTTCCCGACCCACTTTTATTGATACCTTCAATTTTGCAAATTTATTTTAATTATAATTCCTCTTAAAATATCCTCTATTGACATCATTTGAGCCACGCAAGTATTAAACACATTTTTCATACCTAATTTCTGTTGGAGGCAAGCCTACTTTTACACCAGCTGAATACTTATACCCCACACTTAGACCACAGCAGCCAGTACGGGGCAAGCTACAAGCTCGGCTACCAAGCAATACGAAGGTAAACTAGTAAGCCAGTAACGTAACTCGTTGCCTGACATACACAGAATAGAAATCGACACAGTATTTTTTATGAACGCAAAAAAACACGAATCAAGCAAGCAAATCAAAAAGTTGCAGCCCTACATTGCAACTTTTTTTATTTAATTTGTCTAATCAACCAAAATTGTAACATTTAGGGTATGAAAACTTGAAATTATTTACAATATTTCCTCCGTCAAAATTTAGGTTATGTGTCATAATTGTCCTCCTGGAACAATATAAAACGAGATAGACAACCTGTCGGTTACAGCCTCGCTCTGTATAGTCAGCTACACGGGATAGGGGTGTCCTGTCTCACACCTTTCCACATCCAGTCTGAAACTCCTGAAATTTGAATTTCCCTCTGGCGCCCATATAAGGCATGGGGTGATGGGAGGGGGGGGGGCGAAGCCAAAATCGTCTAGTTTCAAAACATTTCATAAAATCTGTCATTTCTAGATCTCCATCGTTGTAGAATCGTGTAAAAATTATACAATTGAACCAGGTGTGATGAGACAATTGGACCATTGTACGCGGCGTGACATTCTGTGGTTACATCCCACGGACTTCCATTGACACGGATTGAAACAAATTATACTATTGCTATCACCTTGTGAAATTCCTATCATTTCGTAAACGGAGAGAACAAAGAAGAGAAATAAAGAATTTCACGCTGTGTTTTGGATGCGCTATTGTCACAAAATTATAGGAATTTCACCCTCTGAACAATATGTGTGTATTTAGTTACGAAATTTATAAATAAGATACAACACCTTGACATTTTCTGTAATTAGCAATTTTTGCCTTACTCTATTCTGATACCGTCCTTATTCGCGTGTTTTCGAAATGGCAATCATGACAAATAGGCAAATTTATTTGTTGTTTGACTACTGCTTCAATTTGCAACAAAATTTACATTGTAAATAAAGGTATAGGTTGTAGGACGTCCAATCCAATATGAGGCATGGGCATGGCAACCAAAAGACATAATATCAAAATAATTTACATTGTAGACCTATATTTTTTCAAAAGTAAAGTAATGTCATATCATTAAATTTCAGTTAAAAGTTTAGCGCCCCGCAACAATGGAGTTAAATGGGATCAACACGAAATTCAATCGTTGCGGGGCGCTTATAATAGTAATTTCATGATCTGTTACTTTAAAAAAATCCTAGAAATAATGATATATGTGAGCGATGCTTGGTTGATAAGTTCCTTCCTACAACGATGAAAATTAGATAGGTAATTAGTGATAAAATTATCTTCATACACAACAATGAAATACACTTTTGCTCTGACAGCAAAACAACATTCCAATATGCTGTTGCATGTATGTCAATGCATCGTGAATTGCAGCAGTAAGTTTTTGAGTATTATTTAGTCGTAGACTATTTAGTGGAAAACATTTTTACTACACAAACATTTTTACTACACAAAGAAAAATGAACATGTTCTTGTGAAGCCCTACCTCGGGTGTTTATTACCGTATAACACCTAATAAACCGTGGTTCTTTTCATATCAAGAGGTGACTTGACGGAGCACTAATCCTCACGCATCCCCCGACTTTTTCCTGTAATTGTCTGAAATGGTCCTGGTCAACTTTTTGCAATGGCGGCCCAGAACACAAATCTAGATTTCGTCCAATACATAGACCCTCATTGCTGATGCATGAGGGTCTTTCATTATGTAATTGACTAACCATGCATCCAGGTCAGTGAACTCGGTGTCTGATCAACAGGAGAATAAGCTGGGTGGTTAACCAGTATCTCTTCATGTCTTACGCTTATCTCTCTTTCTGTCTTATAATGTCTATATTTACGCCCAACATTAGCCATTGTGTGACAGGCATTCATTCCGTGTTGGCTACTTGAAACCCGTCACTTGAGAGTAGGAATTAGATGCATTAGTTTGCTATGTTAGTGTAGCAATAAAGTCTGTGAATAGACCGGGTCCGTCACGTATTATTAGTCATACAGACAATGTGGACATTATTCGGGACAATTCCTCCTTAACTGTACGAAGGCAAGACGACCAATAGCACATAACTAGAAGCGGAAGGAATTAAAGAAGAAAATCTGACTCGTTAGGACACTGTGTTATTGTGCTCTTCAATAGCAATAGCACAGAGCTGAAACATGCCTCCCGAAACGTTCCCAATCTCTGAGATTTTGTTGATCTTTTTTCTTAAAAAAAAATAAATTTTCAGGACCGGCCGCTTAGCCTCTCCAGTGTGAACCAAGTATGAATGGTATGATGCGAAATTATGCCGGCGGCAGTGTCTCAGTAAATCACAGTGTGGTTAAAATTGGTACTTAGTGAACGTGGACAAGGCACTATTTTCACTACATTGCGCTAAAACATGAGCAGACATATCTGAAGATGATGGCCCATACCAAGGTTTGGTGAAGTTCTCACCATAGACAAATTGTAAAGGTTAAAGTTAACTTACTCTCGATGTCCCGCCAATTTTGCACAACCTTGTTCATCAACTGCGGTTTACAAACTTCCCAGCAGGCATCTCACCCAACCTTGGAGTCATCATCTAAAGTTATGTGAACAGGGCCAGCGCACTCGAACCTGCCTGTCACTGTTTTGCTGGTACCAATTTTACACCTTGATCTGGTGAGGCTGTGATTTACTGAGACAACATTTCACCCTGTCCAAACTCACTACTCTAATCTTTAACTTTAAAAGTCGTTTTTGTTGTTCTACCAGAAGGGAGATAAAGCGTGTTGAGTACAGAATAATCAAGGCCTCGTTATTATTCATTATTCTACAGATAAAGCAACACAAGATGTCGGCACGTCGTGACAGTTTATTTAGAATAAATTAGTCCTGCTTAGATATCCAAATCTTAGATTATCTACAATGCTTAACAGTATCGGAATCGACATACAAAAGGATTTCACTTTGTGCCTTTTCATTTGAACAACAGGGTGTATTGTATCCTTAATAAAGGGACATGGTAGACAGTTTTATCCTTGCAAGGTTGTGCTTTGGAATTATCAAGGCGTATGACGTCAAATCCATAAACACAAAACGACCGCCTCTAAATTCAAAATAACGACCAAAATGATAAAAAACATCCATATTAAAAATGGCAAAAAATAGGTAAATAAACAAATTGACAAGACAATATTTATTTTATGCTTAACAGAGCAATTATATAAAAGGTGACAATTGACAGAAATTGTTCTTTAAAGAAAAAATAATAAAGTCTACCCCTTTTATTATAATAGTTATATGTCATGTTTCTAAGAAGCAAACACTTAAAGAATTTAATGATTTTACCACAGGAATCTCTAATTATCTAAATATAGAAATATTCTCTATTATTAACTCAGTGAAGTTTCGCAGATAATTGTCACTACAAATATAAATTGTACAGTCACGTCTCATTAAATGTCAGGCGGAAACATTGATCTCTTTAAATATGAAATACAATACTTTTATGTGTCTTTACTCTAAAATCAACAATGCTGTTAATGCACACCTCACTGAGGAATATGTGTAGGACATTTTAAATGGAGATAAAATGTGTCAATACAGCCGAGAACATGTGATTTGAAAGCATCATAAATTTAAAATGGTTAATCCTTGATGTTTTATGACGCAACTGGCATTTTATTTTGACAACAATAATCGCAAGTAATCGTGCGACTTCAATTTATCAAAGACAAAAAATAGAGAAAAATACGATTTCTCTTCAAAAAGGCAAATCAATAACAAGATGGGGTTGACAAACATTCTCAAACACAAACAAAATACAATAAAGGGAATAATAAATTACACAACTACTCAAGGTATTTTGCGTTTCATTGATTCTATATTATAGAGACGTACTCTTCTTTTGCACACTGTGAAAATTGATTTGACAGGCACTTCATTTTAACTCATCATAAAATACCATAAATTTGTAGAAAAGTAAAGAAATAATTGCTGAAAATAAAGATGAGAAGAAATACATAACAATTTACAGAAATTTTATGGAAATAAGGAGAGATGTGATGGATAGTTAATGCAAAGTTTTCATTTACAGCAATGGAAACAAGATGGCATTTTTTACTATCTTTAACATTGTGTCAATGGGACTTCCGGTTGACACGAGGCATGAGTTTGCATGAGGCTCTTGTGTCATCACGAGATTGACATCCTACACCCTGGTTTATGTCCCACAGTTACCGTGGGTTTATGATCCACGGCTACATGGACTCACATGTTAGTGAGTCTCGCAGCTGTGCTGAACCCAGCTTTATTGTGGCTTTACGCTTCTACAAATGCACAGCACAGATTTATCATCAAAGATTAAAGAACAACACGATTCGTGACCCGCATACCTCTACATGGCAAACATTTGTGAACATTTTAAGTTAACTCTCTCATTCAAGTGCTATTATCCGTGTAAGAATAATGAAGCAATGCTTACATCTGTCACTGGGATAAAAGGTTCGCCAATGTAGACTCAAAACGCTTTGTCGACACACAAGCTTACACTGATATCTCGATAAATATAATAAACTTAAACATAGAAAAACAGGAACAACAACAGCAACAAAACTGCAACAACACATGATAGCATACATTTACATTACATACCCACATAAACGTTGGCCAGAATTTAATTTGTAATCTGACTGTTATAAAGTTGTCGGTTTTTTAAATGTTATTATTTGAACAACTCACAAAGCACGTCCATCTCCTGGGGAAACTTCTATTCAAACCCACCACTCAGGATTCCCCACGTGCACCTACAATAACGGTTAGTAATCGCTGTGCACTTGACGCATCCCTTCACAACATCGCATCGTATCACGGAAATTACACCCTGTATCGCCCAACTGTTAAGTCATAAATTTGGCTCAATCAGTAAATTACTAGGAAACCTCAGAGGCCATTATCATCCTGCGAATATTACCCAACACCAAATTATGTTTACAGATTCCAACGCTACAATACGTGAACTTTGTTATGAGACAGAGTATTGTTTTCTTTTTAGCTTGAGTTTGTATCAATGTAGAGTCCAACGCTGTGCTATTAAAACGCATAAACATTGGACATGAAAATATCTTATTCCAAGACGGGTTGGATTGTCCTTTCTCTCTGTGTTGTGATAAATTTCTTTGAACCTTTGAAAACTAGTTCATCATAAAACTCTCAACTCGCCCAAATTTAAAAGATTGATCTGGGCCCCTTCTCTTCAGTTAATGCGGCTACAAACTTAATGTTCTAAGTTGGACCGACACGGGGTTTCGTCTGTTTTGTTAAATCAACTATACTGAGGGGCTGAGTGCCTGAACACAAGGTTTGATTGATCTGCCGTCTTGTTCCAATTAGTTTATTACTTTATTGATATGCACTTTGTTTCCAGCTGTTTGTGGTAACAAGTCGAAGTTAGCTTGAACAACTTACGAGTGCTATGCTATGAGTCTGTCTGTTTGTCTGTGAACATGCAAAGTTATTTTTATACAGTATTGGAAACAACAGATACTGATGCTCTGCCATCGGTTACAATAATGGCACCAACTGCTGTAGTTCTTGCACTTTCGGAACTATAGGGGGTCAAAAAACATCATGGAATTCTTTTGTTCTATCAAATTGATAGTAATTTCAGGAGCTGTACCATCAAATATCTTTTCTGCGAATAGAGCTATTGATTCAATTTAGAAGGCACACATTGCATTAATCAATTATGGCAAAGTGTAACATAGGGACTCTTGTCCCTCCTAAAATGACTATGTACATAATTATTAAAATTCAAACATAGCCTTCACTTTTTTCTTTCGTGTTGTTTTCACCGCAACTTAACCGGAAAATGAAATTATGATCCAAATTACTGTCGCCTCTGGGTAGCAAAGTTCGACTACAACAAGCTAAACGATCTGACACGTTTTATCCTAGCGGCGTAAATTTACCTACTTAAAACTAACTGACGTAAATGTGCAAAAAGCTGTTGTGTTTTCTTAACAACATTTCTTAAAATGCGCATGAATCAAAGTTTACTTGAAAGCAAGTTTCAAGGTTTCAACTTTACGCCTACATAGCAGTATGTTCAGTTTTGCTTCGAGTCAAGAGTAGGTGAGAAAATACACATTGTCAAAAGCAACAATACTTCAGAAGAAAGAAGAAAAACATGTACATTATTCACGATCTGAAGTTGCAAGGAATAGTATATTCTTTGCAGAAAAAAATTAATTTAGCAGTGTACTTATCGCAAAGAGCCAGTAAAAGTTTCTGTCGTTTTTTATATGAGAAGAAAATGAAAATGCTAATAATTTAGGAAGAGTATAGTTTCATACAAGTAAATATAAACTAATAGAAGTTTTTTCTTTGTATTTTGTAAGTCTTACTTGACAGGCCTTTGTACCATTATTCGTGACTAATTTAAAGTCACTAGCATTAGTTATGTTGCATAAAAGCCTGCAAAATCTGCTGGATCAGCAAAAAAATTGACAAAATAAATAGTATAAAGCTTCCTTAGAGTAACGTTGGCAGTTTCAGATTTAAGAACTTTACAAATAAAAAAAAAAAGCGTTGTGACCCCTATACACATGCATGATATAGAAATCGTATCATTTTGGAAACGAAGAGATCAAAGGAGAGAACAAAAGAATTTTGCGCCGTGCTTTTGATGCGCTATTGTTTAACTTCTGATACGAATTCCGTACACTGAAGTTGTTCGAAAACTTATATTTTGTTCATATTCTAATGCTGTTCCAAATCCCGAACTGTATCATTATTACATCAGGCAATTAAATACTAAAATGTTACGCTTAACGTAGTTTTTCCGCTAGATTACAGTAAGATTTACCCTGTCATAACAGAGCGTGGGATGAAACCGTGTCACCGTGTGGATACGAAACTGAATAGTGATTAATTTCACCTATATTTGACATAAATTCTGATTAATTTAAATCGTCTAAAAATTTTTTTTCAAAGATGAACCATATAATTCCAAGTTCTTATTCTTACAGTTGTATCAGGGTGTGTAATTGTATCTTTTGGTGGTAATTTTATGTATTCAACAAACAACATGGGCACAGCAAATAATTCACAAATTCGGACATACATTTTATTTTTTCCCTGTGTTACAGGTGTCTTTTAAAAACAAAATGTTTATTTGGTTATTCACCATTTCATACCCTGACCCGACTGCAAGAATAAAAAGTTTGAAATATGTAGAAGTTCTGTGAGAAACACATGCCTTGCTAATCAGAATCGATATTCGCATCCGAGGGGTGTAAGTGCGGGTTACATCATGGCACCGTATCCGCCGTAATGGAGTAATTAAACCTGTCACTTAAAGCGATTAAACGCTTAAATATTTCAACCGTAAACTCGGTGCCAACGCTTTTAAACGATTTCACCTTTTTCTGTTGACATTTGTAAACTCCAGAGCGATTGTTCATTCACACAGGATGCTCTCCTGGATTTGTTGCTTTGATTGCCGGAAGGATGCAATGAATATCTAAGCTAAAATATTAGACTTTGGTGTCTTGTGAAGACTGTGGGAGTCCTTAAAGTGACAAGCTGTAACATCAAAGAGCTGACTTATGCCAGTTCAAAGTAAAATATTAAAACTGTAAAAGAACTGCATGATTTACCACTTGTTCTTTTCCATGTCAGAGGATGAAATCAGTACACGAAATTCGTATCAGAAGTTTAACAAGACGGCATCAAAAGCACAGCATGAAATTCTTTCGTTCTCTCCTTTGTTCGTTTACAAAATGATGCTATTTTTGTGTACTGGTCAGTTCACGGCTCTTTATTTTGCCTCCTCATTTTGCACGAGTGAACAACACAGTTGGGAATTTCTTTTTCGTAAAATGAAATTAATTTCAAAAGCTACTGGAAAGCTAAGATAAAAACTTATTTTTTGGTGCTAGCTTCATAAAATAGTTCTTTTAGTACTCTCTATTTTGTACAGTTTTATGTAACTGTGAGTCAAATATAGTTTTCTCAGTCCCTCTCAACAGAAACTATTACGTTGACGAGTCCCGGGTCTACTTTATGTATGGGGTATTAAAGCAGACCTGCTGTTCATCAGTCTTATACTTTACTGGGGCTAACTGCACTTCCTCGCTGGCTCCTTATGTACGGATCATCAATGAGGGTCTTACGTCAGAAGCTTTACTTCTCTCATATGGTTATGAGTCAGTGTTTATACTTGTCAAAGACATCACGATCACCATGTAAATGCATTTGGAATCTAAGTCCATTTA
>JBCAUI010083880.1:0-19577 GCA_038406195.1 Haplosyllis anthogorgicola | reverse complement strand
TTTTGGTATTGATTGACCCTCATGCTTTCAGCAATGAGGGTCTATGTATCGGACGAAATCTACATTTGTGTTACTGGGCCGCCATTGCAAAAAAGTTGACCAGGACCCCCACCAAGACTGGGGAAAATGCATTTTCAGCAGATTTGGACTCAGTGTCAAAAGTTAGGAAAAAGTTCACCAGGACCCTAACAGGACATACGTATTAGTTAGGAAGTAGAGGATTAAAGATTCGCAGATTCTAAAAGGAGTCGAAGAAAACATGTTCGTTTTTAAGTTGTTGAAGCTATGTTAAGAGGAGAAATCGGAAGCAGATAAAAGGCGACATGAGCATGCAACTGTCCTCATTCATACCATGATCATCTGCAATCTATTGAAGGTTATCATAATTCTCTGAAATCATAACTAACTGAAATATTTTGCTTCAGTTTAAGGTCACTTTATCAAAAACAACGAAGTAAGCTGTCCAATGTTTGCACATTTAATTAAGAAAAAGCCTTAATGTTTATTTGAGATTACATCGCATGCAATTATTTCCTAAATCAGACTTGTTAAACCTAAAATGTTTATGTTTCTACTTACGTTTTATAATAACTTAGAAATACAAACGAAGCTTAAATTGTGAATATAAACTCCTCTTTAATATAGTTTGAACAGTTTTAATAACACTTAATTTCTAAAATATAAATTGCTGTAATATACTGCATATTTTAATCAACTCATAATACACAAAAAAAACATAATCTGTGAATAACTGTGGATGCTATTGTAACTAGCCTTTTGACTGAAAAGCAAAACAGCTGAAAATAATGCTACCAATGCATTTCCTTTAAGTCCAATTGCTGTGTTATTGTTGCTTTTTCAATAATTGTTAATTAAAATTGTTAAATAGGATCCTTCTGTATTCTGTTTATAGCAAATTAATCAGCACAGGAGGACAGATTTTATGTTACGTTTAAATTAGTATAGTTTTATCCTTGGGTGGACACAAATAAAGGTTTGGTTTAAATAATCGATATCATTGAGCAAAAGATGGCTAAAAATTTACAAAATTTAACGTGACTGGGTTTTTGGCTGAAACTCACCTTTCCGGCTTGTTTTTATACTATTTTTGGACTTTGGGTGATCTGAACCTAATGCCACCTTAATTCAAAATATTGAAAACAACTTCAGTACCTAGAGAGCACATATACACTGCAATACGAAGTGACGCTTTACAGGTGGCTTCATGTTTCTTTAATCTATCCTTTACAACGACTTATCAACACAATTAGAGAAGCTGTCGGATTGGAATAAGAATAAGAGAAGACAGCGAAACAAATTAACTAAATCAACTCTGTTCAATAGCTGTCTCATTAAATTTTAACCAATACAAGATATTAAATAACAAGAACATTCAACAGGGAAGCCAGCAAAAAGAAAGAAATGCAAAGCTGTTCTCTTACTGAAAGTTAATACCGTGAAAGATGAAAGAAAAAAGCTAAACTTGCAGTAAAAACAGTTCTTTTAATTTTCTTTCTGCTACGTACACATAACAGATCAATATCTTAATAATACAAAATAGACGATAAACGCGCGGGTCTTGTGAGGCAAGCAGAATGATACGTGGATCTCACTCATTAATACATATTTTACTGCAGTATCATTAACCTATTTATGTTCTGAATTTCCGGAGATTCATTTGGTTGGTGTATCACATATCAAGCAGCGACTTACGCTTCTTTCACACAGTCACAATCATGTAATGCGTGAAACTTAAGAAGGTTAATCAGTTGGGTGTTAATGATGTTGAATTAAGTAAACTCATTAACTGATTAAAATGGTTCTGGATCGCTATGATAGCAATGAAAATTATCGTAGTCGCACTACACATTTTTACCTGCGAATTTTCCTTATTCCGCTTTCCATGTTCGCGATAGAAATGATTTAGTTTCCAGAGCAGAACACGGGAAACCGATAACGGAGGTACATTGTTGCGCTAAAATTGGGGCGCCCCAAGGTTGGCGCCCTACGAGAAATCCTGGATTCGCCACTGTTACCCGTTTTGTTAACAGGGTCCAGTTGCCCTTCTCTTACTGTCACACTGCATCCATCACCCGCAGAACTAAAGGTGGATTGATTGTTGTTCTCAAGGGAAGCACCAGAGGAGTTAAGCCGTGTATTAGAAGGGCTTCGGGTGTGTAATGCGCTGTCGGACAAAGTGGCATCAGGGGAGCGGCTCACGTTCGTGCCTGTATTACCTGCCAGCCAGGTACCAAATGTTGATCACCCTAATTAAAATGTATTAATACTGAAATAATCTAGGTGTCTAAAAGTTTCCATTCCATGAACACTCCCTGTGTGTGTGTGAACTAAGAATTTCTTATTTTCTTATTTTCATCACCTGAAATATGGCTGTAAAAAGTATATGTACACGATGACATAAGATTTAACCTTTGTTGCAGACATGTGACTGAAGGAGCCTCATTGTGGGTTTGTTTGTCTCAGAAATATGAGCCTTAAGATATGTTCAGTCGGCAAGCGCCCTTTTGCAAGGGATGTTCCACTTGACTTGGAGGCGGAACCGCTTTAGAATCTATTTTGTTTTGTATTGATTTGACAAATCCCATTTAAATTAAATGTTATAGCAATTTTCTTTCCTTAAGATGTAAAATAAATACTTGGTTATTTCTGAATATACCTAAGTATGAAATAGGTATTGAAAGACCAAACATTCGTTAACCCTTGTCCTTACCAATTTGCTTTAAATTTAATGTGGAACATCTACAACTTCTTTGGAAAAAAAGTTAGAAATAATTTACTATTGCCATATTTATAGCATAAATAATTTATTGCCATTCAACATCAAATTAAAGCATTAGCACATTATTCTTATATGTATGTACATTATCTTCATTTACCAACATTTATCAGTTATCAGTAAGTTTGTGCTCACATACTTGTAAGTCCCCCGCAATGAAAATTGATTTAAATTATGTAAAGAAAACATTAGATAATTTTACAAGTATGTTTGTTTAAACAATAACTGATAAACATTGGTAGTTTGCAACATTAGATTTTTATGTAACATCACATAATTGATATTCTTTTCAATGTTATATAATTGCTATGCAGGTACAATACATAACAATTTACAACTTTCTAAGTAATAAAACTATATTCTTAACTTTGTCTTGTGTGTACACTTATTGCAAAGCTAAATAGTGGAGCATTTATATGTATTAACTATCCGCACATCAAAAACTCAAATAGTACATGGTACTGTATGTAAAACACATAGGCCTAAAATTAAATGACACTGGAATATCAATTTAACTCTTTAGTCAAGAATTATTTCAAAATGGAAACATAGGCAGAAGGATCCTTGTTTTTACAAAAATTCACATAGCATCTAATGATAATGTTGTTACACTCGTGAATACATCTAGTTTAAAATAAACTAAAATTAAATCGAAACACATTACACACGTGAGCATTACAGGTACTTTTACGAAAAAAACTTGAAATGATAAACCGTATATATACATACATCGGAAGTAATTATCCTCATAACATTCAACGTGCCACTAGCCGTGTACAAAATGTCTCTGTAACAGCAAGAGTCTTAACAGTGACTACCTGTCTACATAATTCTATGACATTGAGTTCATCTATGCTTTGTGGTTCCGCTTTGTGCAAAACTTGCCAAGAAGGTTGTTTGTTGAAATGAAAGCACAGAAGATACCTTTGATTTACTGGCATTGCCAACATGTACGGTACAAAGACTATGGTCGTTCTTGAAAACATACAGCTCAATATGCTGCAAGCAAAAATTCAAGACTATGTGTTCTGTCACACTGATATCGAAGGTTACGGTGTTAAATTCTACCATTAATGCTAGCATCACACATGATTTATTTTTACAAACAACACATTTACTTGTGCTGCTTATTGTTTTAATAAAAACTATAATGTTTGATCGAGGCCAAAGCAACATCATGAACCCGGCGTTTAATGAGCAATAAGCATCATGTTGTCTACGCCTCTGTACACAGAATAAGCATTGTTCTGTATGCTTAAAATGTTACATAAGTGTTTAGTAATATACATGTTAGTTATGTCACTCTTGTAGCTAATTAATATAAGCATCGCACTATGATGATAAAATCATCTAGGAAATAAAATAGCACCATGTCATTGAGAAACGGTTGTTAACACCTGGTATATGCCTACATTAGACATATAATTATTTGTACATTGTTGTCATCTGGCTAAACGTCATATGGATAATATATACTCTAAGAAATACTGGTCACTATTACGTTTCTTGATACGGGCTAATAACATGTTTGAAATGTGTGTTTTCTAGATTGAAAAAGTGAATACAATTTACTGAACTATCCACAAAAATTCAGTGTTTATTTCAAGTAGAAATATTCTTCTACAAACATCTGCAGCTTTGAATATTTCTATCTATTTTGAGTCATGGCCCAGGATTTCTTTATCGTGACTCATGCAAAAAAGCACACCAGAAATTGTTAGTTTAATCTTGTATTCCTTCGTCTTGGGCAGAGTAATCTCTGAAAGGCCTGTTTGAATTCTCGGTTGAAGATTGTATAAATAAGTGGGTTTAGAGCAGAATTACAATATCCTGCCCAGAAAAACACGGCGAAGACCATTCCTGGAACCTCGAGACCAGTGATGGATGCTATCACATAGGTAGAGAAGAATGGGAACCAACAAAGTATGAAGGTTCCCATAACAATCCCAAGAACAAGATTTGCACGCCTCTCTCGTGCGCGTGCAATCCTGCGTTTGCGAGAGTCAGCATCCTCCACAAGTTGGGTACTTTTTGTGTGCTGTTTCTTTGACGTGATATGTGTTTTACGAACATGCATACTGATGCGTCGGAAAGTACTGGGCGACAGCAAAATGTGTTTCGTTTTGCTCTTTTCTTTGTGATCCTCTTCTGCAGGTTTGGCAATTTGATTTGCCTCTTTATTTTCAACTTTAGCAGTAGGGACATCATCAGCAGTTTTATTTTCTTCAATGTCCTCCTGTTTATTATCCACGTTATTGTTTTTGTTATTCTGTTTAAGACCTCTGGCTGTATCACAGTCACTTTCTAGTTGAGAATCCTCTAGCAAAGGCTTCATGTTCTCCTCATTGTAACTTTTCCCCTTTAATGAAACTCTGTTCTTCGGAGGTTTTGAGAATGGAGTGTCAGAAGTTGAGTCTGTCTCATCTTGATTGTGTGACAAGCGCCCTTTGCCTCTCAAATGGTCCTCATGCCTTGGTGTGGATTCACAAGCCGAGTCCGTGTCCTCTAATTCAGAGGCTAACAGTTTCCTTTTTTCATCAATACTGTGTAATGTTGTCATTGGAACCACAACCTGTCCGTTATTGGCGGTATTCTCAGGTTCTGATGACGTCACTGTTGATGTTGCCATGGTAGTTTCAGGTAGTAAGCTGGGTGACGGTTCGGGTTCTTCTTCTAGAGAGTCAAATTCTTTGCTACAAACTTTGTTATCAGCAGGTATTTTGACAGGTGTGCTAAAACTAGTGGTGGTTGTCGTCGTAATCGGGTTGGGTGCTGGACTTTGACTTTTCCCATTGTCTGTGGGTTTCTTATTGGCATTTGCCGCTGGCTTGGGTTTGTTGGGCTTTAAACCTCGTCTGGCCCGAGATCTTGCAGCAATATAAATTTTAAAGTACACAACCACCATGACTATCAGAGGGACATAAAATGAACCGAGTGTCGAGTAAATCACATATCCAATGTCATCAGTCAAAGTACAAAGCGGGTGACCCCATTTTGTTGTGCTTTGGGGCCTTTTCCATCCCACCAAAGGCGGGAAACATATGATCATTGAGAGTAACCATACAAGTGCTATCATCACCATAGCTCGTTTTTTAGTCCTTTGTTTGACATAGCTGACAGCTCTGGTGATGGACCAGTATCTGTCCAAGCTGATTAGACACAGGTTGAGAATAGAAGCTGTGCACAGTAAAACGTCAGTAGCTAACCACAGTTCACAAAGTATCTGCCCGAATATCCAATATCTGCAAACAAAAAAGAAACAAATAATGCTTTGAACATCAAATGACGCAATGATGTAAGGAACAATACTTCAATAAGAAAGGGCTTGTTTTACCGAGATACTAGCCTATTTAAATCAACTCAATTGAGCCAATAAATTGTGAAGAAGCCAGGTACACTGACATGAACTTTCCGGGAATTTTACTAAGGAAATTTGTTTGTGTGGAAATAAAGAAACTGGCAGCATAAGAAATTGCAATCACGTACATTGCCATAACGGTGGATTGATGAACATTAACGCTGCATTACAATTTCCTTACGGATCCTGCCAAGTTATTTCTGATTCAACATGGCATTTTTTACTGTTTTCAATCTTCATAGCTTCAAAACATACATACTCACCCAATAAGCTCATTTGCAAGTGAAAGTGGCATGATAAGGAGACCTGCAAACCAAAAATGTTACTTTAAATAATGTAACAAATCTATTCCGTATTATGTTACAGAATGTCAAAATATAACAAATACTTATTGGCCCCACTGGAAGAGTATAATTTTAGTTCTATGAATAGCCGTCATAAAGAAAAACCCTTTACTTTATTGTTACTATCTAAGATGGCCCTTTAATACAAATGAAAAAATATTATCATGTTACTGAATTGGCTTGTGGTGTAGCCTTTTGGAAAGTAATAAAAAGATGAGTTGGATACATTGTTAAGACTGAAATACCATGCTTTTATTGTGGTTAATAAAGTGCCGTATGGGACAGATATCAATAACCGAGAGAGAGTCACCATAAAAATTATCAAATCCAGTGGTAAACGAATAAATTTATCAGTAGATTTACCAACAGTAACACGCAAAAATCTAATTGTAATGGAATTTAGCTTTCCTTAATTGACCTCCTATTTTAGCAACATACAGTTCAAAGAGCAAATTATCAATCACTTCCTTGTCATTGAAAATATAGATGAGGCATTTGACTAATGAGAAAGAATGTTATTTATTGTCGTTGGTAGTGGAAGGCCAATTACAGTCTACTTGATCATCCATCACAGTAGTTTCACAGATTAATGAATTGCTTTTATTAGGTTTATGAAATAGTAATGATAAACATGAATGGATTTACATCAACATATGTGCAAAGCTAGCAAATGTACAAATATGTAATTAATAAATAACCAGTTGTAATTTGGGACATTTCACCATCGTAGTCGAAAGAAAGTGTTTGTAATTGATTATTATCTACAGCGTGTCCTTGAATATACAGCTTATGTGTACGTTGTAACAGTCTTAATTACGCGTCTGGACAGATTACACGCATCGTTCTCCAGCCTAGGACAGACCATGCGCCACGCGTGATCTGTCCTAGGATCAATCACAACCCCTGGGATCAAATACGCACTGTTAAAATATGTTGAATTTTGAAATTTTGATTCTTGTTGTTGTTGTGAAGGAGGTATTACTTCGTCTTCATCCATGGTTGAAATGATAACAAAATGATATTTGAAGCAGCTTTTATTCATTTTTAGTCGTATGAGTTACATGAGAAATTCATTATCAAAGACATGTTTGTTTGTCTAATACTGTACGCCCAAGAATAAAATTACACTTTCAAGTTTAAACTTCAAATAGATGGCGCTTTATTCATCCCAGGGGTCATGTTTCATCCCAAGGATCAAAAATGATCGGCATGTGACCTGTCCTTGGATGGGATATGTGGTGTGTGATCTGTCCTAGACTGGAGAACGATCGTCGTGATCTGTCCAGCGCTTAATCAGTCCTGGTACAACGTGTGTATGTTTTGCAAAAACGCAGGCTACAGCTTACGTGAAAAGAAATGTCAACTTGAACATGGGAAAATCAATGTTTTTTTATTGAATTTGTCGCCTGAATACTTCACTCCGTACAACGAAAGTTTTTTTTTCATGAGGCTTCGTCTGATCATTCTTTTTGTGTGTCTGCAGTTTTTGTACTCGAAATGTCATATTACGAAATGAGACAAACAAAAAGATATATAACCTTTTATTAAAACAATGTTTTATCTGTTTAAGGGGAATCTCACATAGAGATACCGCAAGGTAAAAATAGTTTAAAGCCAATGAATAACTAAATAAACTATCAAATGTGATTAGCATTAAACAGTATATACTGTTGAAACGGACAGTGGATGCAGCTGGGTGTATTGTGTAATGTAAGGGAAATACCATTTGTACTACTTACCTACAAAGAGATCACTAACAGCAAGAGATGCAATGAACCAGTTCTGTATAGCTTTGAGATGCCTGTCTTTGGCAATGGCAATGATGACTACTGCATTACCAAACACTATGATAACCATCAGTATTGTAACAAAAATAGACGTTATGATAACGTGGGTCAAGGTGTATCCTGATAAATAAGGCTCAGGCACTGGTTCCTTTGTTGTTCCGTTTATTAAGGGGGATAAAGTCTGATTTCCAGAGATATTGAAAGCGTCATCCAGTTCTCCGAACCACCAGTCCCCACCATAGTCATAGGAGCCAGAATAGTTGTGAATCTGGGGCCATTCTGAGGTGGCAATATCAGCAGACTGCCTGGCCCACTGAGGCTGTCCACTGCCCGAGGGTCCAGCTGTACCTCTGCCTCTCTCACTGGGAAAAGACCAAGTCACATTGCCTCGATCACCCGTGGAACTAAAGGTGGATTGATTGTTGTTCTCAAGGGAAGCACTAGAGGAGTTTAGACGTGTATTAGAAGGGCTTTGGGTGTGTAATGTGCTGTCAGACAAAGTGGCATCAGGGGAGCGGCTCACGTTCGTGCCTGTATTACCTGCCAGCCAGGTGCTAAATGAACTGAGATTGTCGGAGCCTGAGTGTGAAAGGTCACTGGTGTTTGTGCCAATATCCTTTAGGCCTAGCACTGTGCTCTTAACTTTTAGTGAGTTATCCAGCCTGCTAGCCTCGGCGCCTATCTCCGGGGTGACATTTTCACTTACTGCAGCAGGAAGTAAAGAGTTTTTCCGCAGTGCTTTCGACCCAAACGAGTCATTTCCAGTTGACACATTCATTCCATATTCTGCCATGCTTCTCAACTTTGAACTAGAAGAGGAGGATTTGGAAATTTGCTTTTCTATTTCAGCAATTGAGTTCCATCGATTCGAATTTTAGCTTCTTGGGGTATCTCAATAATTACTCACCTTAGGTGCCCTCTCTTCACATTCATCGTTCATTTTTTTTCTCCTCAGATCCATTTTCTACAATTTTCATTTAGATAATTCCTCCCACTACAAAATTCCATTCACAATTATAATAAATCACTGGATGAGTTCTATTTAATCCACGCAGCATTTATACAAGTCCAGATTTAGTTACTAAAGCAGTTTTCTTTATGCCACGCATGTTGCTATCCATCTCTCCTTGCTCTTTTTATTGTCAGCATTAAATCTTCATAATGTAAGGAATTTGTCATTTTTTAATCCTCAGTAAGCATTCTGAAAGGCTTACTCCTATGACAGGCCATATTTCAGACCGCCTAAGAAGATTATGAAAGTATGTAATATTAAATCCTTCTGTATTGTAAATTGTCTCATCAAACTGGTGCTGAAGTAGTAAATTTAATTATATTTCAAGCTTAATTGAAAAGTGTTCATCTCCCAAGTACAGTTCGTCATTGGCTACTGTAAGGATATCTTTTTTATAAATCCGCAGACGTCTCTATTAAAGTAGATCTATGTCTGTTAACGTTAACCGCATGCTCGACTATCACAAGACGCAATAAAGAGACTCTTCCTTGTGTTTTAATTTACTATTCTTTGGTAAATCATAGGTATTCAATGTAAAACACTACTTTGTCTGCGTAATTCATTTCTTAATGCAATCTTTACATTAGACTCTATTGCCTTGTCATATAATTTTCTTGCTATTTCATGCACATAATCAATCTCGTGTTTCTCCGCTTTTGATATATCCGAAGACATAATCCATGTTGCTTTACAAGATCAGGAGTTTGTTATGTGTCCTTTCACACTTTGAAAGAATGTCACTTTGAAAGTCTAATCCGTGTCCAGGCGGAATATCAAGAATTTCACAGGAACAGCTGTCTCTGTCTCTCCTATGTTATTCTGGATGCAACAATATCCATATCCACATTTAATTTAAAAAGCGAAAGAACAAATCCCGTCTAATTCTCACCGGTGACTTCGTGGAATTTCAAACAGGAACCATTCCAATTTTATCATTCTGACTGTCACATTCACCTAAGTCCTGCTTTGAGAGGGTGACTTGTAATGGAATGGTTTGAAGCAACAGCGCAAGACAGCTTCAAATTAAAAACTAAAGACAAGAGCAAGCCCCAGATCATGTTGCTATGTCTCCCTCACTCAGTTTGAAAATTGAAGCTGCTCAGTGGCCAGACGAGCACAATGTATCTTGGCTAATTTGTGTCACAGAGACAAAGTAAACAGAACTTCCTGACATCTCCCTGAAAAACGTCTCTCCTTTGTATCGGATCAAACTCTTTTTTTGTCTTTCCTGTTCGTGTTAAAAATAATTTTTTCGCAAGTTCAAAATTGGCTTTTTTAAATTTTCCATTCACAGTTTTATATTGTTATTTTCTTTTAAATGATGTCTATTTTCCAATTATTTACTTTTTTATTTGCCTCCTTTGCGTATTTTATTTGCCCTTTTAATTGCTCATTAAATTGATCTGGTGCAGTACAAGAATATTGATTTTTAAGTTCACTACTAAAGATCTCTTTAGACAAATATTTTTAATTGCTTTAAAATGTGATAATTACATGCTTGAATCAATCTGTAAGGTTTTGTTCACTTTAACCTTTAAAGTTCATACCTTTGTTAACTTCTAAACACAACATATCTCCAGCCTATGAAATGTTACTGTAACTCCTCTTTCAAGACACCCAGCCGAAATAAAGTTCCAAATTGTTTTCCATATTAATTAAGCAAAGCTATATTCTTCCTCTCAGCCATCCTTATTTTAATGCTTTGTAGTTTTGAATATGGACTGAAAAAAAACCAATGGTACAGCTTTCCTTATAAAGGCTTTACTGTCATCAATGCCTTTGATATGCAGCTTCACATAGAGACTATAAATGTAATGCCTTATGAAGCTGGTGATTCCAGAGCTGTACTGCACAACCGCGGAGAAAGGCTGGAGATGTGTTTGTCTTTATTACCAACACGTCCCTGCCTGTATTGGATGAGCAGCGCTTCTGGATGTTCCTTTTGTCCAGAGACTCCAGCAGACACGTTTTGCTCCCAATGCAGCTCTGCAGATTTTCAATTACGGTTGTTTAGGCAATAGAGACTACACGTTTATGGCTCTCCACGGGCTTAGACTCTCTTTATTCCGTTTGTTCTATGACTGCAGATTGAGCATGTACGAGGACTGAGGGTAACATTACATAATCCAGTTCTGTCCTTTGAGTCTGAATTGGCAGTCAATTACTACTCCCGCAGTGGATTAATGGCTTCAATGGATAAGCTGGATGTAGCACAACAATCCTCATGCATTTGAAGTACATAAAACAACTGACTCCTTAATGGTGCAGTAATTCATTTAGTAAATCCAGGGGTTTTATTGGACAAATGGCTTTCCATAGTTTAATTCCTTTACTTATTTATGGATGTTGGTTTGGTTCGCATCTACAGCAGCAATCGTAAATCAGCTCCTCTGCGACATTGGTTCATCAATCTACAATGAGAAGATATACAACGTTAATGTTATTGGTTGTTCTGTGTGAGTCTACCAAACAAGGCGGACAAAATGTTGCTTTTCTTGAAAATTCTATTTGAGATAAAATAGCTCATGTAGAATTTTATATTTAGTTGCCATTGTCATTCACGATTTAGAATACGGAAATGTATTGAAATTATACATTATTATTCAATTTTTAGCTTTTTTATCAATGGCAAATGTATTGTCACAAAAGTTTTCAATAACATTGCGGTGACAGCTTAATGACAGCTTTTCTCTCTAAACTTAGCGATCTTAAGTTGTGCATTCTGCTCTGTGACACCTATTTGAGAAAGCAATATTCTGATCAAAATTAACACATAATATACATAATATACTTCACATTTTGACAGATGAGATAAAATTATAATAGCATTATTCAATATCTTTTTATCCGGTATGTTTTACCATTTCTTTCATTTATTTCCGTAGATCACAATAGTATTTCCATTTGAATGATTTATGCCGTGTCAAAAGTATTCATCAGAAACATTAAATGTAACTGACTTTTACAGTCACTTCCTATTAGAACACTTCATTAAGTCTGTCAATGGTACTGATTTCATTACGTTGATTGAAGAGTGCTTTTTATAAATCACCAAACACTTGGTGCTAAAAAGTGACCACACAAAGAAGGTAAATAAAGTGAAGTTGTTTGCTGCTGAGTGAAGCAAGAAGGACGGCACTCAAACTTTGGACAGCTTGATCAATGTAACTAAAGATCTGTTTGGATGTTATTTTTTCCAGTGGTTCGTCCGGGACACTGAAGGACCAAAGGGCTATTATTAATACCAGTGCTAACTCCTCCTCCCAGCATGTGTTTGATCACACCAAGGATTCAAAACTGTGTTACGTTGGACACACCAATGATCACAATGTTTTTGATCATCAGTGAAAAATGTAGTAATTGGTAATTGAGCAAAAAAAAACCCCCAACCAGTGAAGTTTTATGGTAAAGTAGTATCCCTTGTGTCAAATTACTTTTCACCTCGTCAACAGAGCGCAATAAAAATTACCGCATACTTTACCCCAAACATTCAACATTAGTGGTCAATACGCCTGACCACCAGGTGAACCTCTACGGTGTTGGAGTCGAACCCCTGACCACTTCAACTCCAGAGCCTATCTTGATAGACATTTCACAATTGCAATAATACATCCTGTACTACCTTGAAATAGGCAGTTTCTAGTTACTCGCAAATGAACTGAACTCTTCATTTATAATCACAAATTCAGACCTGATCATTACATGCCTTACAGATTTCTATTCTGGATGTCTAATTTGGGTATGGTTCATTGAAAAAGTGATAGCAGTGAGTTTGAGGTAGAAACATTACGGATGATACCAAGAGAACCGTAGGAATTAGTGGTGTAGCCACATGAAGAGCACACATTTTGCTGTCTGATAATCAGATTTGGGAGCAAGAAACCTAAAATGGTTTCCCCCTCCACCTAAGAGCTCTAATGAAAATGTGCGGATACAAGAGGCTAGCCATCTTGTGCAAACTGCAAGCAATGAGATGTTTGTATTCATAGAACTTACAAGACTTCTGGGATTAGCTGTATATACAGACTGAATTTATATGTAAGTAAACCCCTACTTGACATTTTCCGGGAAAGTTATCTAGGTTCCCAGGCAGTTTGCCAGGACGTTTTATGGTTGTCTATGGGACTTTTTGAAAGTATTCTGAACACATTCAATGCGTCTCCAAAGGCTCAAACCTGTATTCTGTTATTAACCAATGCGTAACGTTTCTATTCAACCGCCCAACAAATGTCAAAACATAGATACATAAACTGTGAGCTGTAGCCTTACTGTTTTGAATGGATACTCCGCTATCTGATCTTTCTTTCAGACGCCCTGTTCTTCTTTCACTGCAACTCCAATTCCCTCTAGTTGATCTGTCCACTTTTCTACATCTGGCTTTTAACCTCCCAGCCCACTATTTTAGTAAATGTCGAAGGTAAGAAGCATTTCGCAATTCTTGCAAAGACTTTAAAATGAAATCTTGCTGGAGACGGAAAAAATGCCATGCTTTTCCTGTCTTTCTTTTCCAACTGCAGATAGGTCTGTATTTTCCTGGAATTTGTGACCATAACGTCAACTGATGTCAACATCACCGATTCGGGAGGCAGTTTCATAAAGTGATATGTCCAGGCTTAAGTTAAAGACCAGTCTTAAATCCAGATTTAGTCAAAATCTGAGTTTCACAAAAAGTTAAGTTGGGCATAAGTGGGGCCTAAGTTACTCCAGGGGTAGGGGGTGGCCTTAACTAAGTCTCAGCAATTTAATTTAAGAATTTATATAAAAGAATGATTTCATTTGAATAAAATAAATGCAAATCTGTCTGTCTGACCTGTAACCTTTGAACCATTTGACCTAGATAAAACTTTACTCTTGGCATGGAAGGGCATATTCATAATATCTCGGCCAGGTTTCATTACAGACGGCCACAGAAATAAGAATTGATTATTTTTAACTTGTGGGCCAATAATGTTTGTAAAAAGTAAATTAGGTCTAGATAACAGACATGGTCAAGGTCATTTAAAGGCTAAATATTTGCACTGTTCTGTTTTGTTTTGTTTTTGTAAATACTTTTATGATCATGACTATTTGCGAAGCACGCGGTAGACCTACGATGGAGAGGCATTCATGGTTGTCCAGCTCTTCAATCGCTGTTCTGCACCTACAACCTTTTCGATGTCATTCAGAAAGCATAAAACAGGAAGGTTAATGTGTGGAATTTTTCCAAAATGCATGTCAAACTTTTGACTGAGACAGTATATTTTACGCTACAGAGTTAAAAAGAAGAACGCAAGTTTTTTGGCACATTTGCGCCTCAGTGAGAAAATACTTTCTGTGGTTGTACGCAACAAATACTCAACAAAGGAAATTTAGTGCAATGTTAAATCAATCAAAAACATGAGGTGCTCTTGTTACAACAATTATCGACAAGCCATGCACATATAAATAGAGGAAGAGATGCAGTTATTACTGCATAATTTCAGCAGAATAATTTTTTTTCTATTTGATTGCATTATGTTACCCAATTTCCGGTCTTAACCTCTGTTAAGGTATGATAATTGTATCCTTTTCAAGTATATCCTTCGGCAACTTTGAACTTATTGAATAATTGTCTGCAAGGTTGAAAGCACAACTTTTTTTACAGTTAAATGCCGCATCTGTGCATAATGGTTACTCAAATTATTGTACACACACATTGTTCCTATGACAAGATACAAATGTACACATTTTCAACCGTAAAAGGTAATGTTGGTGTAAGTCGCTAATTTCTTAGCTGAAAGAAAAAAAAAGTATTTAATATAAGTTATTGATCGAGACAAAACTTTAACAGTACCGTATAATAGCTAATCGAAATGCATCAATGTTGTTACAACATACAAATATATCTTAAACCAACGAGGAAATTTTTCTAGCTCTAAAAGTTGTGTTGTTGCCAAGAAGCAATGCTCAATTCCTTTCCAATTACATAATGTATTGAAAAGTCGAGTCAAAAGTCCGAAATATTCATGAAGCGCAATTTTAATGTGATATAAAATTAATTGTGAAGCATTCAGAGGTTACTTGGGGTTTCTTCTATAGAAAACGCAAACCTAGATAGCATCCGAACACAATGAGTACGAAGAAATATTCTTCCGTCCGAAGTCGATCGCGAACTTTTATCCGACCTTTGAAAAGTTTTAGATTGTGACCTCACAAAGGTTATGAACTCAAAAGGATCTCTTCTTTTTAGCTTTAACAGAGGACACAATTTGCCAGAAACGTACGCTAAAGAGCGGTCAATGAACTAAATAGATAAATGTCGAATTGATTCAGATTTCTTTCATGTTGTAATTTGGTTTCATGAATGCCATTTTGCCTCTTACAAAATAAGAGAGTATTCCTTTGACATGTGTAACAATTAGAAACAACACAGGAATATGAGGTCTTGACTCGTCGAAGTTCAAAGCATCTTATCATTTGAAGTGGAAAAATTACCGTTCTGTTGTGAACAATCATTATAATTGTTCTCAATAATTATGTAGACAATTGCAGTCACAATTAAGAAAACCTTGCTCCCCCTAAGGCATGCATTTTTCTTTTTGTCTCACAGTCATTTTTCTTTTGTATTTTTCAGTAAAACGTGAAGAAAATAAGGAAACAGCAATTCAACTCGGAGAAGTTAAAGACATTATATCCTTCATAAAATTAATTGTAATGTTTCATTAATGATATATTATTTCATCGTGTAAATAACAAAAGTTACAGCAGTGACTCCACTAAAGAGGGAACTAATTTTTTCAGATTTATCATTTTTCATAAAAAATAACAGGGCAGGCTCCCGTTTGTATTTTTATAAATCTGTATTTGATTATTTAAAAATACTAAATGTCTCAGTAAAGTTCTGAACCAAAATATTACGTGTTAAAATAATTGTACAGAGTTAAATGTGATAACAATTTAATGTTTATATTTTTATAACTCTACACTTGATAATTTAACTTAGAAGTATTAAATTTCTCAGGAAAGTTTAAAGCCAAAATATTATGTGTTAAAATAACTGTACATAAAATTAAAAGTATTATTAATTTAAAGTATAATGCATTGTGGTCGAATAGATTTCAACACAAAGTTAATGATAATTCCGTCCGCGCACATAGTTTTGTGCGACATATTGTAGCCAAAATCACGCAGGTTATTATTATTATTATTTCTACTAAAAAATTTAATAAAATGACTTCCGTCCATCGAGCGGTTATTTTACATTGCTGTTTGTTAAACCTAAATGTAAATATCCTCAAGGCATAAATTTGTCGGAAATATATGTAGCACGCAGGAAGTAGAATCGTGCTTCATATTCACTTTTTGTTGTTTTGAGGTCTGTACAATCAACAAAAGAAGAAAAGGGAATTAATTTAAGTCTGACTTTGGGCAAATTGAGCTTGTTATTATTCGAATAAAAAGTGTAACACGGTAACACAGGGAAAAGCTTTGTCATAGTGTCTTCAAAGGTACTCCTACAAAAATAATGTGAGCCACAGATTAAGTCGATCATACGTAAAGTAGTAATACTGTACTCTTGTTGTGCAATGACAAAAGTAAGGTAATGAGTTTTATGCCGTCAGCAAAAACATCTGATAGCAAAATGGGCTTCAATCTAATTTGTGCATATTATTTTCATGGTTCACATTTTTCATCTCCAGAAGCATAGTAAATAAGATAGCAAAAGTATTGACCAAATTAGTAAATAAGGACGTGGGTAGTGAGTTGGGGTAGAATATGATATAAAGTTGCTTACATATACATGTAAATATGTACATAAAATGTGGTGGACCACCAGAAGAATACAGGGTTTGGTTAGATACTTTTAAAAATTGACACACTATATGGGCACAATAAATGTGTGTCCATAAAGATCTACCCATCCTGTAATTCAAACAGGAGAACCAAAACGACCATATTTACTGTATGGTGATCTTTTGGTCTGAGCCAGTAGAAGTACCATCTTTAAACAATACCCAGTTCATTCAAGTCCGTCGCAAAATCCTGCTGATCATTCCAAATCTATTTAACAGATCAGTACCATCAAAAGACCCACGTTTCACGCCCAACTGGACAGATTTGCACGCATCTTTTGACCGCTGACAGATAACAACGGTAACTTATAAGCCAAACTGGCAATGGTAAAATAGAATTGCAGGATTTGGCAATAACTCCGGATATTGAAAGGCATCCAGGTGGAAGAGTGAAGCGGTCCTCCTGGAGGAAGGAAACCCTACTTGTCGGCTGCAGCTTACCTGCAGCAGCGGCAGCGGGGATGCCTCGTTGACTTAGTTCGCGCTTCACTGGGTAAACGAAGTGTTTACAATGGTAGTGGAAATCTGCTGAGCTTATTAGGAAATTATCAAATTAGCTTGCGATACTTTTTGATATACGTGTCTGTAGTAAGAGTTCTGTGGCAGTGGCCAAAAAATAGGTCTCTATTCCCAGTTAGGTCATTTTTCGTCTCGTTCATCGAGCCTTTCGTTACAAAAAGGTGAGAAAGTCTAATCGACGCCTAAGAGTAAGAAAAATAATTTTTGTTTCAAATTTGAAAGTAGTATAGCTAACGCTTAAAAACATTAAATATGTAAGCCTATCTACCATTCTTTAAAGAAATAAAACTCAAATTATAGAAAAATAAGATTTTTTAAAACAAACATTTGCTCTGTGAAGTGAATTAAACATCTGAATAGAGAGATCAGTTCGGAAAAGTTGCTAACTGCCTGAACGATATCAATCAGTTCAATGTTAAAACCTAATTGGTATCAGAGAACCCGTCGCAGCAAGCCACTCTTTTTAACCATACGAATCTGCTACGCAATGCATGTAAACCCCGTCAGAAACTAGAAATATCATTCCTCCTCTAGATTCCTCCGCAACATTAATTTGATTTGTGTGTCTAAATGCCTTGCTGTGTGTATGAATTGAGAATGTTACTTGTAGATTATTTCTGAAAAAAGAAGAACGGTTTATACGTTTCACTTAAAGCTCTTCAAAGATCATTCTAAATATGAAGTTTAAACAAGTTTATTCGCCAAATCCAAGAAGAGGTTTTGTTAATATAGCAGATAACTGCGCAAAAATATAAAGCGGAATTGTAGTGTTTTGAAAAATAAAAACTTGGCAGCACGGTTCCACGCAATTCGTAAATGTAGCATCTCATATTGATTCGGTTGGGGGGTGGGAGGAAAAAAAACGAAACCTTTTTTTTACTGAATTTATTTGGTTGTCGGTAATGAAAAGTTATCGTTTTGTGACGTCATGGTCATTGTGGGATTTCAAACGTTTTATATGCTGTTTTATTTTCACTTTTTGTGCTTAGTTTTTATTGTAAAGTAGACTGCTCGGTTACTTGACACAATTTCGAACAAAAGTATATAATTACAGGTCTGAAATGTCTTCATACCTTCGCCGCTTTGCGCAGGCTTTACCCACCAATTTTACCCGACAATTTTTGCCTTCGCTGAGAGAGCCAGGTTCAAACCCACTTCTACAATGTAAAATGATGACCGTGTACTAAGGTATAGTAGAATGTATGTACATTACAAGAATTGATTTGTATTCACATATGTTTATCGACAATACTCTTAATCTTACAATCAAAAACAAAGATTGTAGGTGTAACCTTCAGTGCAAATTCAATGTAAAGGTGAGTGAAAGTCGATATATCAGAAGTAATGAAAAGGTAATCTACAGAACAGTCTCTAGTTTCGGAAAACAGGAAAGGTGTAGTGCTATTTGGTCAACCCACATACATGTAATACTTTTCATTTAAGGTTTCTGGCTTCAATATCAAAAAATATATATATCGTGTATTGAAAACAGTGAAAAAGGTATATCATTCATGTTAAATAATAATTTAGAATGCAATCGTTCAGAGTACGGATGCATGAGGGCATTGCGAGTTACAGAAATTAAAGCAGTGGGAGCAATTAGGATTTTGGGGTCTCTCTGAGAAGAACTCGGATTTTTGGGTGTTTTCAGTTACGAACTTGGGAGTTGTATCAGATTCTTTAGCGACTTAACTAGCGGCGCATTTTCACAACCAAAACGGTACAACATTTAACTTCAAAACATTTTCTTTGACAAAACAGTGGCATTAATACTAAACTATAATACCTTAACCGTTTACGTTGTAACAGTCTCAAATTGACCCCTGGACGAGACTGACTCCTCCTGTTTGAGTCAGGACTCAAACACGATCGGTGCATAACCTGTCCTAGGCTCAGATTGATCCCCTGGGATGAAATTCATGCCAGAAATGAAGTTTAAATTTTAAGTA
>JBCAUI010083769.1:0-19579 GCA_038406195.1 Haplosyllis anthogorgicola | reverse complement strand
CAATAATTTGTTTGTTACCAACATTTTGAAATATACAAAACTAGTTAGATTTCAAGAAATGGTTTATTATCAATATTATGGCCATCAATTAGGCAGGGAATTAGGCAGGGAAAATTTGGAAAAACCTTGATTAGATAGACTAGTTTAACATTCAGCATTTACAGTATTGTCCTTACTGTCTTACATACAGGACATGTCACTTAAAGATATTTATACAATGTACATTATGTGATTAATTGCACACGTTGCCAATCAGCTCCTGAAATTCCCATCCGTATTGGAAGAATAGCACATCTGAAGCACACCGTGGGATTCCTTTGTTTTCTCTTTGTTTTGTGCGTTTAGAAACTGATGAGAATTTCAGGACTTTGGTGAAATGTATACATATATTTTCTAAATTTCACAACTTCATAATTTATTGCAAGTGTTTATCTGTAAAGCTAGTGAATACAACAAAATACTTCTCTAAGAATCAAGGCTCAAATACTCAACTTTACACGTGTAATTGTAAAGGTGCTAAATATACTACTGCAAGGATTATTGTTGACAAGATACCATAGAATTAGTGTGTATCTACAGATGCTTTGAAATGGAGTTGGTAGTTTTAACATCCCAGTACAAGGATACAACAATGAAAACTCGCTGATAGCTAATGAGAATTAATGATAAGCCTCTTGTATCAAGAAGAAGAGCCATATCTAGCAATAACACCCATCAACTTTACAACACGCTAAGAACTTCTGAGGTACAAATAAAAGTTACAGACTATCTTTCTGAAAATGACACCAACTTGTTATTCATAAAGAGTAAACAATATGTAAATATAAATATACAATGTAGCAAGTGATATAGATAATTAATTGTGTAATCTTCTCTTTACATCCTTTTGAGTGTTGTAAAAATAATTCTTCATTCTTCTAATACTTCTCACTCTTATTTGTTTGTGAACTTGTTTCTTTATATTATACAGGAAAATGCAAGTCTTTTGATGTGATTTATAATGCCTCTTGTTAACAACAAGTTAGAACCAAAATGTATGATTGAAAGTGATGGCAGGTGTCGCAGAGTCTGTTAGAAGCATATTTTATGATACCATGGCTGATTTAACTGGGTGTGTTGACAAAAAATACCAATATGATAGCATATTTTGTGATAGTGTACCATCTGATCCAAATATAGACCAATTGTTTACATGCAAGTAGAAGCCTCATTTTGGGAATGATGTGTTGCAATGCAGATGTATATATGCATTAACAGTATGCAAATGTGTATAAATATTAAAATATTCAAGTATTGGATACTTTGAAAACAATTTCAAAATAGTATATTGTTTTAGGTTTATGCTTAGGTCAGTTAGGTTGAGGTAATTGAAAACAGTGATATAACATTGCTAGTGCACAAGTTCAATTTCAATCAAGTGCCAAATATATTTTTCATTGTTTTTACTTTATTGTTTAACAGTTAGCTGATGTAAAGAGTGTATACTGAAGCACCCATATGCATACCAACAAGAAAGGTTTAAAGCCTAAATAAAATACTTATACTCCCATTGACCTACACTTTAATGTGCCTATATAAATTTCTATTAACTGAAACATTTGTATAAATCCAAAGATTGTAAAGAAAATTTGTGTTTTCTTCCATTGAAACTAAATCATCACAAAAGACTTATTATAATATTGGTTAGCCTTAATACTGTTTGTCAGGAAATAGCACAGTGTACTGTACATATCACAGGTACCAGCAATATCAAGATACTAATGATACATTTGTCCATACAATCTTATGTACCAATCGGATCATGAATTTTACTATTAAAAGTCAAGCGTTCCGCAACAATTGAATTTCATGCTGAGCGCATTTAATGCAAATTGCGGGAAGCTGAACTTTTGACAGTAATTTCATGATCTGTTAAAACAAATCATAATTTGAATTGTTTCTTACCTTGCACTCAACATCTACAACAATATAACACCTGTTTATTTACCACATTTGCCTGAACATATTTTATATTTTCCTAAAATATCTTTACAGCGACATTATTCAAAATAAATTTTGAAATGTAAAAAATACACGCAAACACATTTGAAAATTTAAAAAATTGATGAAACTAAATAACATTTTTTTTAGCAAACAGTAATTTACTATGTATGTTAAGAAATGCTCAATAATTGTCTTCTTAATGCTCAATGGGATGATACAAAATGAAATGCCAAACGTTTACTGTACACATAACAACCAATCTGAAAGATTAAGATAAAATATAGGGAATTCGATTTTTTATGTCTTCCTGCTTTAGCTAGATTGTAGATTCCCTGTGTATTTTCCCATGTATCAGAATTAAAATGGTATAGAAAATACTCCTTGGGAACTCATTGTACGTTATGAAATTTAAATTCGGAAATCATCAGCTCCTAAATTTCTATCATTACTTGAGAATTATAAGAATTCCACTTTGTGTTTGATTTCTAACTGTGTTAGCTGTGTTTGTTTTTAAACTGTAACTTGAAATTCTTTGTTCCATGTTTTCTTCGTTTCTGTTTACTGATCTCGAAATTTGCTGAAAAATGAAGGATAAAAGATTAAATTGAGTTTGAACTGAAATTGCTCTACTTTGTATTAGTGACGTGGTGATGACCCCAGATATTGTACCAAAGTCGTTTTAAACATAAGTTTCAGAATGTAACAGAAAGAAAATAGTTTTAAAACCTGAATAATAGGAATAAATTTTACGCTGTGCATTTATTTCATCTAAAAACGCAGCGTTAATTTATTGCTCCAATCAAAATAGCATTCCTGTGGTAGTTACAAGGCAAAGTTTAATTATCTAACATTTTATTAATATTGTGTCTAATTATATTAGCTTAGTCACATCAAAACGAGATGTTATCTGGTCGGTTTGTTTGTATGTAACGTGACCCATTTTACCATCTACATAAAATTCAACAATAAATACTGTTAGTTTATACAACAACCAAAGTAAACAGTAATAACTAACTGAATGCTAAGCCTTAAATTTATGGAAAATTCTGTTTATTATACATGTTTACAAAAAATAAGTTAAATGCCGCCAAATACCATCCAAAACTTAAGTGAACAAGTCGATAAGGCAATATCTCGTTTTGACGAGTCTAAAATTTTGTATACTGTAATTTTTTATCTACAGTTACTTATTGAGACTTAATTAAACTGTTACAACATGAAGGTGTCTAATCCGTTGTTATCAATGTGTTATAGTTACCTTACATTTTTCAGTATTATATTAACGCAGTTCAGTCATCAATACTTTTAACTCTTCTTAACTAATAAATAAGCATACTTGTTAAATAGCCAATTGGACTTTTGGTTTTTAATTTTCTGAATCTGACAATGAATCAGTTCCTGAAATTACACATCAGAACATCAACAATGCAGTAGAATCTGCTGTCTTTCTGCGTGTTTTTGAGTCGTATTAAATAAAGAGTGTAATACATCTGGGCTTGAAATAGATTAAGTCCGGTAACTGCTGCAACTGCAGCCGTAAATCAGCCAATCAAACGCAAGCTTACAAACAACTTCAATTCAAAACAGTTTTAGGCTGAGATTTCTTGAAAGCAACATGTAAAATGTCTGCAAGAAATAAAGTACAATCTTTTCTCGGTTTAAAGCAAACCAAAATTATTGAATTTCACATTTCTTTTCTGTGGTTATGATGAAATAGTTTGAAACAGAAACATTGAATTTATACAGTCAAAAAAACATGATAAAACTTACACATGTAATTGAATTGATGATATACAATTTTACTGATTTAAAATCAGTTCTGCTTTGTTAAACTAATTTGACATAAAGAGAATGCAGGATAAGTTGTAAGCATAATTTTGGTTATTGTTATTTGAATCATTCACTTGAAGTAGCGACAAGACAGAACATTGAAAAAATACATGGATAACATACATTTTGTATTGCAATGTCATCTGTTATTTTTCTGCCTAATTATTCCTAATTAGCCAGATTCGTTATACAATTCAATAGCTATAATATAATAATAAACTAGTTCTTAAATCGAAATAGTTTTTACGTAATTCAAAATAATCACTATTACTGGTTACAGTGAAACACACAAAAATTACACAAATAACTAAGTAGGTAATGAAATGATTAGGCGGATTAGGCAGGACATGAATTACGTTACAAAACACCCAATATATTTGTCACTCTATGGGGATTTCGCACTAGAAGATGCAGCCCTCTAAGAATGCTCCATTCTTGATATTGCGACAGATATTAGGACCGCGCTCCTTCAAAAACAAATACAGTGGGTGTTCTTTATTGAGGAGAACCTCTAATCTTTCTTGTACCAATGAACTTGAACATCATCATCCACTACACGTTGACTCTGAAAGACATGAAACAGTCTGCAGTAAGCCGTAAAGATCGGTTCCGAGGAGATGTTCGTGAACTTAGGGAAATGTTTCCTGTAAACGGTTGTAGCCTCTTCCAGATGGTAGTGCGGAATCTTACTGAACAGATGGTGGATCTGGTGGGTCCCTATGTTATGTGTCAGACTGTGGAACCACCCATAGTGACGGTCTATGGTGCTTAGTTGTCCTAATGTAAAAGAAAGAAGTGGTGTAATTTGGAACAGTTTTGGCAAAAAAAAGAACAAAAAAAAGAAGAAAACAACTAGAATGTCACATCGAACTTTAATGAATATCACTAGGTCTGTCTCAACTAATACAATTGTTGGACAACAAAGTGTAACTATTTATTGCCTATCAGGTGCTGGGATGGCAGAAAATTCCAATGATTTGCTATTGCAGCTCATCACATAACTTTAGTTACATTCGAAGTTTTTTCTAATTACGTTTCTGTCAGATCTGACGGATCTGTCAGATTTGGTTGACATCATAATTCATATAAGGGAGGACATGTGTTGTTTGTTATTACAATTAAATCATCTATGACAAATAAGAATTGTCATAAACAATGTGTGTCGCATTTTTGGCAATTTGTACTAAAATTATTACAGTTATCAGATCAGACGGATCTGGCAAAAGCCGAATTAGGAAAAACCTCGAATATCGCAACATACACGTTGTACTAGTAATACATGTGAAAATTACGGAAGCTGCTCAACAATAAATAATTGGTTACATTTGTCTTATTTTTTCATTTTACTTGAGTTTAAAACGCTTTCACAAAGGACAAATATTTTCCTTAATCATAGTTGACTTACCTCTTACAAAGTCCCATTTGAGATCTCCGTACCAAGGTAAAGCTTCGTCTGTGTGATGGAGAAATGTGACTATCACCATCCAACTACCCCACACAAATGCTGGAAAACAATACAGCGATTACCGAAAAAAAAGTTTGACAAAATATATATTCCCTGTCTGAGGCCCTTATTGACACCAGACAGGGATGCATTCTGACCAAGTTTTCATTATAGGTGTACCTCATCTTTATTGTTTTTGCTAATAAGGTTACACTACACACACCTTTTGAAAATAGCTATTGCAATCAACTGGTGACAGTTTTCAACACTGATTGTAAAATCTCCTCTGGCATACCATGCACAGTCTATGTCCACAATAGAAATGACCCATGTTGCTCTGACCACTGCCAACTTCCAAATGAACTGAAATACGACCTTTTTACCCTTACATAGCAGGAGGGCAGCTTTAAGCCACACGGTACCCTACTTGATGGACGTCAATTACCCTCCTATGTATGATAATAACAATTAAATTGTAACGTCCCATTACACATTTACACTGTGCTAGAATTTTGCAAGCAAAGAAGAGTGCAGGCGAGAGATCCACCCTGGCTTCAAATCCATGACCAGGATCAAAACAGGGGTAATAAGTGGCCCCACAAATGGATCCTGGTGCAACAAAAAGTAAAATAAAAGTTTCTAAATACAATAAAATAAAAGTTATTCACTAGATCACTGAATTAATTTTGTACTTGCCTGGAATGCCATAATGGATGAAGAGAGCCCAAGGTCCATAGTAGCATCCATACATGTAGAGTATACTGCACCATATCCCGATGAGTAGGAGGGAGATCACACACCTGAAGAAGTTAACAGCAAAGAACGGATTAAACGGATTGAAGTGATTCTTCGTTCTTGGTTTGAATCCTCTGAGTAGAAAGTACCACCACCCAACTCCGAACAGAAAGTAGATAGGGTGTCCTCCACCACCTGAATACAAATCGAACGAAAGGAATGTTTAATATCCGTATACCTTCGGTCTGCTAACTACCGTTGTGACATGTTTAATTACTTATGACAATGATATGGTGATGAGTCCAAATGACCCGAAAGTAATTATTTAATTGGTATAATTCCCAAAACAAAAGCAGTCCTGGTGACTGGTAAGATGGCACCTGTCTCTAGTCGTTCTTTTAATGAAAGAATGACAGACAGATGACACCACTAGTGCTATTCGTACATTAGGCTGCTGATACACTAGCCGATTTTACGCCGATTATCGGAGCGATTTGTGTGTAATCGTCAACGATAATCGGCTAAAATTTGCCCAATGTAACATTAGCCTTAAAATAAACCTTAAAACCCAATCATGCTGTGCATGGGTTCAATACATATAGCCTAGTCCAGCGCTCACCTGCAACCGGTGGGAGTAGTTAACTTTAGCTGCCCTTAAGCTGTTTAATAGCTTGTTGGGAGCTTCTCGGGGCTCCTGCCTGTAGACGCCTCACCATCCAGTAGATTTGCAATTAAAGATGTTCACACAACAGTCGGGAATACCGCAGAATTCGAATTCCCGAATTAACAAATAAAGCCAGAATTATTACAATCGAAGTTTTTCTAATTTATTTTCGTTATTCTAATTCGGCAAATTTACCCAATTTGCCTAATTTCTTGCCTAATCAGGTGAATTAGGCTAATTCGTCTATTTCGCCTGATTTTTTGCCTAATTAGGCGAATCAGACTTATTTGCCTAATTAAACAATTAATTAATTTGGAAAAACCTCGATTGGAAGAACCTAGATTATGGTTAACAGATTAATACAGTGCTTCTCCACAGATTTTGCATCATACCAGAAACAATGTTCACTTGTGCAAAGCCATTCAGTGTTGTCATTCCTTTACAATGAGGAACCACCTCCTCTCAGATCAACTCCCTGGGGAGCATTCAGGTGGCATGGCAGCTACATCCACATTCTTGCTTAAGCACGTCAACCTAGGGAAACAAACATCGTTTCTGCACTACTCCTAAATAAGTGCTTACCTGAGTATCTCTTTCGTATTGGGAAATATCCTTCGTCCTCATCCAGGTTATTCGTGTTTTTGTGGTGATGATGATGGGACATTTTCCAGGGATAATAAGGCAGTAAGATCACAGTATGAACAAATGAACCCGCGATGTCGTTGGCGATGGTGTACCTTGAAAACGAGCCGTGACCACAATCATGTCCTATGACGAAAAACGCCCACATCATTGTACCTTGTAAGAAGCAATACACAGGAGTGTACAAAAAGGTGAGGAGCTTATTTGGCTGTGATTCCAGATAGATCTATCTGAGAGTTCCATAAAGAATGATCATGATGAAGAGGTCTTTCTAGATGTAGCATGTTAATCTAAGCAGGCTGGATTTAAAGCAATGCTTTGGTATGACTTTCTTTATTTCTATTATAGGTGGTACTTGTCTTGGTACTGGTGCCTCTTCTGGTAGATCTGACCATTTCTGTTCTTTATCTGGATGTTTCACATCTTCCGGTTGTTTCACATCATTTGTCGTGCCCGTTTGCTGAACATGTTCATTTGGAATATTCGTATGGTCTGGAAGATACCGCATCTTTTTCTCAAAAATGTCCAGAGGATGAAATTCCTATCAGTTTTAAAACAAAAGTGCATCAAACGAACAGCATGGAATTCTTTAGTCCTTCTTCTCAAAGGTTCCAAACTGATAGGAATTTCAGGAGTTCTACCAGTTTTTCAGTCACCTTTCATATTAAGAAAGAAATTAGTTAATGTGTACCTGCAAAGGTTTACATACACAACAACAATTAAATTTTGGTACATGATAAACACAACGTAATATTCAACAATTTGCAACAGTTTTTAATAAATAGCCTTTCTGAACTTTTATGCATAGCTTTTCTTTCAGAGTGAAAATGTTCAGTACACAAAAATCGTATAAGAACTTTAACAAGGAAACATGGAAACGCGAGGCAGGATGGATTTATTTTGTTGAAAAGTGAATTTTAAACAAAGCAAACTCTTATCCTACGTCCCATTGTATCAATTATTTAAATTATTATTTATTAGTGCATTTCAAATTTTAATTATCTGTTTTTGTTAGTTATTTTTTCCTTTAATTGTCATCACGTATCCTTCTCTTTATTTATTATTGTTGTCACCATGCGATGTGTATCAACGAACTTAATCAACTCAATTTTAACGTATGTTATACACTGATATTCTACATTGTATACTCTTAGTATATACTAGTGCATACAGTTATGAAAAATAGGTCCAGATGGACCTGAGCTCATTTGGCATTATCATAAACTAGGACAATATAAGGTACGATATTACATAAATGCAAATAAAGTGGCTAAGATCAAATCTCAAACATGTGATCTTTAAAAACCCCCCAGAAATATGGCTGCCAAACTGGAAATATAGGTGACCCAAATACAATTACCTAAATAAAGTGGCTATGTAGGTGCATTGCCAAGTATAAAGTCTGTATCATTAACTGTATGCCCAGGGTCAAAAAACAAAACAAATATGGCTGCCAATTTAAAAATAAATAACACAGCAACATAATTTTTGCTAGGCTTTGTGATAGGACATAGATGCATATGTGTCTAAGGTATGAGGTCTCTATAATCAATAGTGTGCTCAGGGTGCACAGACAACGACAATGACGGACGACGGACAATTCATGATTCTTTAGGCCCTTTGGCAATTATGCCAAATGAGCCAATAATAATTGAAATGTTCCGAATTGGAATGCACTCAAACGCATTGTCCTTTCAAACGTATTGCTTACTTGTAGTAGGGGAATCATGGCAGTCACACAAACGCAACTAGTGACGTTTTGAAGCTGGGGTTCAAAGCCTTATGGGCCACCAGCGACACCAAGGGAATGACTCAGATTTGCACAGGCTGTCCTTTCTATAGCCCAAGAGTACTGGAAAATGTTATTTGATTAAATACAATTAGCATTCACACCTTTTGTACAAATCCTTTATTTGCCACTTGGGAGGGGTTCCGTGTTTTTTCTTTCTTAAATTATAGTTGAATACCAGCTTCAAGCAACTTGAAGTAAACATGAAGTAATGTGAAACGCAACGAAAGTGCTAATTGCCGTCTAAATGTTATGTATTAGATGACTTCGGGCGAACTTGTGATCTTAGATCCAGGAAATCCAGTGACAGATAAAGGTACATTTCTACATTTAATTGGTAGAGGATCGAGGTATTGCGGTATGACTGTCAATTCTTAATCATAAAATGTTTAGGAAAAGTTTAAAACTTGTGTTGCCTTTTATCAACGAAATGTCAATAAAATTTAACATTTTCCGATCGATTTCTGACGGAACTGGTTGATGTGACTAATGCTGCATTTCATCCAATACAGAGTGAAATCTGTTCATTTTCATAGACAACCTGCTAAATGGTTGCCACGCTCCACGTGAAATCAAATTCCCTGTGTTTTCCCTGAGTTTTCCTTGTGTTTCCGGCATTTTCACAAGTGATAATTATATCCAAGTTCCTAATTGCAACTTTTAAAACAACTTTGGCATTTTATTAATGCTTTCTTTCTACACAGACACATTAGGTATTCATAATGTGTTTAATGTGGATAGCATCAGTGTGAAGGTTGAATTAATGGTCAAGGTGAATTACTGGAGATATTGAATTACAGAAACATGCCAAGGGAAGCAAGGCTGAAAAAAAATGGGGAAAAATAAGCCATCAAGAAGGCAATTTGCAAAGAGATACTTTATTACCGGGGAAATTTAGAAAATTCCCTGTGTTCTCAAAAAAGTTCCCTGTGTTTTTTCTGAATTCCCTGGAAAAATTTATGGTCAAATTCCCCGTTTTTCATGTGTTGTGGCAACCATGTGCTAATACAGTGAAACCTGTCATTTATTATCACCTTGTGGGACCAGTTAATACGGCCGTAAACTAGGCTAATGTAAATGGAAATTACAGTTCTAGTTTTGCAAAAACTGGTCGCAAAAGGGCGGTGATCATAAAATTGCGCGGTCAGAAAATATGGGTTTTACTGTATGTTGTAATGCAGTACATGGAATTCGTATCAGAAGTTTAACAATAGCGCATCAAAAGCACAGCGTGAAATTCCTTCGTTCTCTCCCTTGTTCTTCTCGTTTCCAAAATGATACGATTTCTGTGTACTGGTTACCTTTAACACCTAACAAATCAAGTCATGAAATTACTATCAAAAGTTAAGCGCGCCGCAACAACTGAATTAAATGACCTCAGCATGAAATTGTTGTAGGACGCTTAACTTTTAATAGTAATTTTATGATCTGATATTCACAAAAGTTTGCGGTGTATATCGTAACAAAACACATGTGTATAATAAATATCTACAGATATATTTTAAAGTTTTATTTAAATATTTGTACCACACTGTATAACCGATATATGAACGCAATACAAGCATCTTTATAAATATCAATACATTATACAAAATATATCGAAAATAAATAGCGCAATAGAATATAATTAGTGTTTGTACATGTATAAAATTACTTTTGCAATACACATAATATGTATCCTTGACTCTCAAGTAAGTTTGATATAAAGCCATTGCAAAAAACATGTACAGTAAAACCTGTTTTGAGCGGCACCTTTGTGCGGCATACCTGCCTTTTACGGCAGTGCCATTGTAAAATAAATCCTTATTATTCATGTTTATTTTACCTGTTATGTACGCCATACCTGCCTTTTACGGCATCCTTGCCCTGAAAAATTCCGAGTGCTGCTCAAAACGGGTTCTACTGTACCGTAGTTACCCGAATTAGGGCACCCTCTCTAATTGGGCCCCCCTTCCTTTTCGAGACAAAACTTTCTGGTTTAACGCACAATTATTGTCATTCTTTGTCAACATCTTGTAAAGAGAGTTATACAATAATTATGGTTAACTTCTGAGGATGTTAATATCTCTCAATACACGCCAATTGCTGCATAAATTTTATGTTAAGCCACAATTATGTTTAGGTTTTCCGATTATTTTTAAAGAGGCACCCCAGTAAAATTTGGTTAATTCGGATAAATACGGTAAATACATGTAATATATTACATTGCGAAAGAAAGTAAACAAAGGCATCATGATGCTCTTCTCAAAAACCTTCTTATTTTTGTACTTGTATAAGAAATAATATTTCAAATGTTAAGTAAACACACACCTTATTCACTAATAAAATACCGTAAATGTCCAAAATAACGTGCAGTGCACGTAGACCTAATTTCAGGGGTGTGCGATATTAACAGAAGCAAAAAATTTCAATCTTACAAACTTTTCAGAGCATGCAGTATGGGAATAGAACATTTTAAGATTACATGAATACTGCAGTTTGATTTGTTTGAGATACAAAATTACCCCTTCCAGATATAGGGCAAGAATAAACCATGACAAAAACATTTCACTTACAAAAAAATAAAGTTATGATGGTTGAATGTCCGCAGACACTGACTGAAAAAAATTCTGTAAATCAACTGGAAAAGGGGGTCCTGCACCACATTTGGGACATTTACGGTATGTAGATTGTAACTATTAATCGGACTTTTTGCATCTCAGTGTCCAAAATAAAGAGTTGTACTTTAAGCATGGTTTACGGTAAGAATGTGTTCTACAACATTTGTGTAAGCCTTGCGCTCTGCGTCACAGCTGTGATTTTCTTTTATGACACATTTGGCATTTCTAGTCACTTCATTTACAAAGTCTTCATTTTTCAAGATGTATTTACACCTCTCTATGCATTCCTGAAACAAAAAGATCAGAATAATGCACAATACGAATTGTCAAAACATAATTTAATGAATAAGCACACAGAGTTATATTTGTATGTGATGGACTTTTGCATTTCCAGCCGGGGGTGTTGACAAGGACATTCACACAGACCAAGAGTATGAGTTGAATTCATAATTTGTGATCATAAGTCCACGGAGAGTGGTTACTACATATTTTCCAAAGATTCCTGAAATTCAATTAACGACATAAATATTAACCTTCATAACTGCACTACTCAAATCATTCAAGATTTAGTGGAATATGCCTATTAGACCATTATTAAAGGTTTTTCCAAATTCAAATTCGAATTCATCAAATTTGTCCTATTCGTCTAATTCATCAAATTTGTCTAATTTTTCTAAATTTGAAAGTGAAAAGGTACCAAAATAAGTAGGATTACTATTATTAGTACATCAGTATTGGTGAAATGACTGAAAATGGTTAAATTTTTGATGAAATTTACAGAAAATGGTATGACCAATCCTTAATTTTACTAAAAATGGTATGACAATCCTATCCAATTAGATGAGTTAGAAGAATTAGATAGGCTCGAATTAAGAAAAACCTCTAATGTCACACTCACCTGAGAACTAGAGTACAGGAGCCCTGTTTTACAGTGTTGTATAAGACTTCTGTTGCCAGGTATATCTCTGGCTATGACCGGCACACCTAACGTCATTGCCTGGATATCAATCGAAAAGAAACGTCTTAAAATCAGAAAATTAAATGAGTTAATAATATTGATAAGACACACACCTCCATGGCCAATTCAGTTAAGCATCCATCTCAAAATCTGAAGTTTGTAGGATCGAAGTCCTGCACAATTCCCGTTCATCAATGCTTCAAAAGGTATGTGCAAGGGTTTGGCCTCAGCGTTAGACTAGATTCAGCTGGGTGGACTTTTGTTCAATTGACGGAAATTCCAAGAAAAGAAACAAGTCTGGTAACGTCATAACGTGGGCGGGTGCAATAGCTCAGTTGGTTAGCGCGTTTGACTTAGTGGCCCCTCACTAAGCAACTCATTACTGCATTGGTGGTTTAAATCCTGGCTGATGCATGTGAGAGGAGCCCAGCCATCCATGCCGGATACATGCTTATACAGTGTACACCTCTATTGGTGGAAAAAGCAGGTGTCGCGCCAGACATGACCTTTGGGATTACCACACGCAAGCAAATAAGAATGCAGGTGAGAGATCCACCCTGGATTTAAAACCCATGGGGATGGTCACACGAAGTCCAAAACAGGGGTAACCAGTGGCCCCACAAATGGACCCAGGTCCAACAAAGAATTTTTAAAAAAGAAGAAGAAGAAGAAGAAAAACTCTGGTAACGTGGCTGAATGGTTGATTGGAAAGAGATTAACCTGGTGCTATTGCACTGACTAAAACCCATTGATAGACTCACCCTCAGTTCAAAACAGGGGTACCAATAACCTGGTAACTGCATTGTGCCCTCGGCCAAAAAAGGGGGTTGTGATGGTTGGCACTAAAATAAGTAAAATTGTTAATAAAACTATAGGAAGGCGAGAAACGAAATAACTTACCTCTAAAATGGCGAGTGACATCCCCTCGCTGCCGGATGAATTGAGCAGCACCGTACTGTGCGATATAATACTGTGTGTGTCTGGGAGGGACATGCTGCCGAGGTATAACACTCCGGCTAATCTGGGAAAAAACAGAGTTCAAATTTTTTAAAACGCGAATACAGTAGAACTAGTTTTGAGCGACGCTGAACTTTTCCCTTCCAAAAGTGTCGTAAAAGGCTGGGTGTGGCCCAAGACAGGGTCATTTGAACTAGGTTTAACAACATTGTACGCAGAGAAAAGTATCGAAAAAAAGACAGGATGTCGTTCAAGACAAGTTCTACAGAACAAAGACGCCTAAGTACTATCTTCCACCTATGTGTTTGTACGTTTCTTTCATATACATTTTTTTGCGTCTAGTTTTTTTTGCTTTTGCGTGGCAGCATTTTTACCAATTCGATTGATGGTGTGTGTCACGTTAAAGTGACCTGATTATAAAGTGACAGTTTTGTGACAGTTTTAACATGTACTTACTTTTCAACTGTTCTTGTAAAAATCTTTCCTAGATCTTCATCCAACTGAAAACAAGGAGAAGTATAAGTTATCATCAGCAACTGAGTCAAGTTAACGAACAGACTGTTATCAGAAGATACGACAGACTGGAGATACGACAGACTGGAAGTATCCTAACCCAGAAGTGCATACAAAAAATTTGGGGCTACAGCCCCCAGAACAGTATTATTAAATAATTAGAAACTAAATAAACTAACTTTGGACACTTCAATAACTACAAATTATACCAGTGTTTGGTGCCCCATTGTACTACAAACTAACCCAGAAGTGTAACTTTGATTCATGTAATGTTACTTTGGTTCAAACAAAGTGATGCGCAGTGTTGTCTGTTTTTACTTTCACAACTGTATCCTGCAAATTGAACAATAAATAAGTAACTTACTATTGGTCCGACTATGATGAGGTAAATGCTTCTGTTTGTTAGATGCCATTCTGAAATCAATTAACAATTCTAGGAATGTTTTCTTAGTTGAATTCAAATCCGTCAACGGTCACCTTTTTCATTAACTTCATATTTGATGGTGTATTTATGCTTTAATCCAATAGCTGGTAACTCTGCACTGTACAGTACAAACAAATGGCACCTGAACATTTTATGCTATGACACAATTTTGATATCTCCGAAATTATTTCAACAAGATTTGGACAATATGGTGTTTGCAGCTTTTCAATTGCCATTAAATCCTGTGTGAACTAGTCATGTTTTAGAATTCATACCAGAAAACGCCTCCAAGAAGTACATGGGATCCTTGACTCTTCGTATACCAGCTACTAGAGTAAAAAACCTCGCGTCTTCCGGAAGTCTTCCGCACTTATCCTGCCTGTCACCCATCAGCTCCTCCACACGTTGCGTTATGACGTTACCAGCCTCACTCTCAAGCACTCGGACTCCTGAAATGTTCAAAGTGTTATTATTAGCAGAAAACAAATTAAATGTTTGGTAATGTGGCTGAATACAGAAGACCTTGCTTTGTGCTACCACCCAATTTTGGGAAGAAAAGTAGTCATCAATGGGGTGGTTGTCCTGCAAAGGAGGGTTCTTTACTGTAAATTAATGTGTTACATCTAAAGTCTGATGGTCTTGCAAAGAGAGGTTGGTCGTACAGAAGAAGGTCCGCCCAAAGGAAGTTCCACTGTAATTTGATGGAAAGAGATTTGAATCGTGCGGTTGTACTGACCAGCCTTGTGTTGATATTATCAGAAACTCGACAACTTTTCATGTTTGTCTTGAAATTTTCAATTATCTTACAACGAGTTTTTATGATTTTTTAGTGGCCTTTCGATAAATTATATCACTCACATACCCTTTCACGATACAGAGCAACGTTAAACTTTACAGAGTAACTCTTTCAAGTTTGACAAATATTTTCATGCACTATTAGAGATTTGTATCAATTTAAAAATTTCTTCTTAATTTATGTGAGATACAGTCAAGATGCATGCACACATGCATAGCCCTGTGAACACGCCATGTCAAATTAAACAAAGCTTTTAAACAGTCTAGCTGCTGATAAAGAAACCTGAAGAGAAGCAAATAAATGACATGCGGTTTTAACAAATCGGAAATAAAGCGCATTTTCATAAACTTTAAAAATGGGGCAGTTATTCATGTTGTTGCGTTAAGGTCGCTTTATGCGTTCTTTTAGTAGCTTATTAATAAACCAACATAACACAAAATTGGATGCGGTAGATATTGAGTGTTGTGTTATTTGCAGTTATGAAAACGCACTGATACTCACGATGCATATTCAAAAGTTTGTGACAAGCAATGCAAAATAATAAAAACCTGCAGAACACGCCGACAGGGTGCGCTGATCTACGATACCTTGCGGAATAATCTTTAATCTTTCTGCAGGAATATCCGGCTGAAACATCACGTAAAAATATATTGAAAACAGAGTGGTTTTACTACAGTAGAACCTGCTTTGCGGGGCCACCCTTATTCGTAATGTAAAGTGGTCGTAAATGACAGGTGGTCTCACACAGCAGTGATTTTAATGGTTTATCTAAAGGAAAATTTAAGAAAAAAACCCTACATATTGGACGTAATTACCAGATGGCTGCACAAAACAGTGGCTTGTTAAAGCAGGTTCTACTATATATGTGATAAAATTTAAAGACATAAAGTAGAATCTATTTTGAGTGGCACCTTTTTATACGACATACCTACCTTTTACAGCAGTTTGTTGTAAAATGATTTTTCAATATTTATGGTTAGTTTACATGTCTTTTACGGTATTTTAGTCCTCACGTATTAGGGTACCGCCCAAAACAGGTTCTACTGTAATGATTAAGTTAATGTCCATCAAATCTACTGTGCACAGTTTTGATTACATACTGCTTCAGAGAGGTTATCGAATTATTTTAATCTACGTTATGATTAGTGTCAAAAAGAAACCTACTAAAATTTTCAATGTGTTAGCCTGTTTGAAATTTTGATTGATTTCATTTTGTTGAGAAACAACTGTAAAACTTACCCAAAGATTCACAGCCTTTTCATACATTGAACTTGAAAAACAAACGACTAGTCTGAAAGAGTTAAAACAAGTTGTACATTTGTGAAAATTACAATCTACAATGCATCCCATTTGGGTGAATTTTCTTTTCATATACTCAAGGATTCAGTTGGTAGTGCGGCATATAACATAGCTTTATTCTCTTTTGAGCGACACCTTTTTTTCTCCCAAAAGTGTCCTAAAAGAGAGGGTGTCGCTCAAAGGAGATATGATTACATACATCTGATACTAGAATATGCCACCCAAAAGTGTCGTATAAGAGAGAGTGTCGTTCAAAAGAGATGTCGCTCAAAGGAGATCCTACTGTATTTTGAAAATGACTCATTGGTTTTATGCCGAGGAAGACAAACGTAAAGTTCAGCTGGAGATATACCAATTACACAGAGGACTACCAAGTGTGTCGCACATTTCAGAAATGTTTCACTGTGATTTGACTGAGAGAGACATTTAGCACATTTTTAAAATTATGAACTGAAACCCTGTACACTCTTTCTGATAAACCAAAAGAATTTTCATATCTTTCTTACCTGGCATCGAACACGACTCTTGTGACGGTTTTAAATCTATCACAGAATTGATCTGAACAGTTGATGTCCGTGCCACCAAATATCAGCACATACGGTATCGGACAGTCTGAAAAATAAAAAAAGAAAACAAGTGACACTGGGCTAAAGCGGCGACCACCCTTTAGGATAATTATTTATGGCCGTAAATAACATTTGGTTCTAAAACGCTGGTCAATGGAGGGATAAGTTTATGTGCATGCATGATTAGACTGGGTTTATTCCAACAAATTAACAACAATATGTACACGGTGCCACCATTTTTATGGTGTGTCTTAAGACCCTAAAGGTGGTGGCACATGTGCAAACGTTTTTATCAGAAATACGTTCAATGAGTCTTTGGTTTCTTTAAATCTGGGTCACAAGTGACAGGTGGTCCTAAAAACACAGGTTTCACTGTGCAATCACGGCATATTGTTTCATATTGGTCAACAAGGATATTAACTGTGACCCTGGCCTTAAGTTCACTAATATCTACAGTGTTTATCTTTTGTTTGTTTTCTACACTACTTAGTGCTAAACTGTAGTGACTTACCTTGTAAGAATTTGGCACAATGAACAGCATGTATAGCAAGAATTACGTCAACACCGTTTTCTTGCAGGAACGCATCAAAGTCTGATTTATCCTTGAAATGTTTCGGACTCTTCACTACACACCTGTAGTGTGGCTCAGTAAAGTGCGACCTGGAATATAACACAATTCTTTCGTGTTATCACACACTATGTGCAGTAGTACATGTGCAGTAGGACCTCTTTGGGCGACACTCAACTATTACATAAAAGGAAGTGTTGCTCAACGCAGGTAAGATTACACATTTGAGACAAGTACATTTGACCCAAAAGTCAGGGCTGGAATTAGTGACTCGCCCGGCCGAAATTTCGACCTGAAATTGTCTCGGGCAACCCAAGATTTCATCCAGATTGCCCTGCAGGGCAACCCGTATTTTACAGTGGTTTTAAATTTTCAATTTAGAAATGAATGTTGCAACGTCATTTTTAAGAGGTTATTAGTAGGGTACAAAAGACCAGACCTCTAGGATTTGCTTCGGGCAACCTAATTTAAGAGCTAGGTTGCCCTGCAAGCAACCTTGGATTCTTCACTAATTCAAGCCCAGCAAAAGTGTCGTGGAGGATAAGTTTTCGCTCAAAAGAAGTGTCGTTAAAGAGAAACATCATACAGAAGTACCACAAGACAGTAGAAATCCATTCCATGTATCCCGAGATGTGTTTACTTTCTTATTTAATCATTCAAAACCATGTTAAATACATAGAAATCATGATCCACAACATTCAGTCAACAAGTTACGAAGTCGAAAGTTCCGTAAATTGCGAATGAAAATGTGTTGTGAAGGATGAGAAAAGGGGGTGCACGTCAATTTGGGAGTGCGCATCAAATCGGCAATTTACGGTATATTTAAAAGAAATGGGGATTTCTTTGGTGTCAATTTGGGCACAGGAGATGAGCAACAAATACCTCAGGTGTAGCTGGTACGTAAATAGGCCCAGATCCAGTTAAACTAGTTTTATTTTTCCTTTGTGTTAGCAACTTACATGTCTTTTATGTGGGCAATACATGTAGGAATTTTGAAATAAAAATTAGTTCAACTGGATCTAGAACTATTCAGCAACAAATCACGCACACCAGTTCCCAGGACCTGAGATTAAAATTTCAAGGCACAACTGGTTAATCCAGTAAGTTGGAATAAATACAACATGCACATGATTGAATACCTACCCAATCCTAAGCGCGGTGGACTTATTTCCTGATGCTTCCCTCAGGGGAGACACGAGTATCACGGTCCGAGCCATAACGGCAAGAAATACGTGGACTGCCTGTTGTGCTTCACTCCTTAAATAATAAAAACCAAGTGTTATATATCGAGACCACGTTCACCAACTGTTGTATTTTCTTTGCAATAAAAAGTCCAAACCATTCTCACAATAGATTATTTGTTTTCACTACCTTGTGTTTGATAAGCTGCTAAATCAAATGTCATAAATGAAATCAGAGGCAGGGGTGTCTGGTCGATAAGTATATAATGATAATAATAGATCACCATAGTTGTTTTAGATACCCATCAAAAATTCTATTGTATCAGGAAATTGACGAAAAAGTAAACGTTTTTAAAAAAGATCTCAAATTACATTGAAATAATGTTGTCATGGCCGCCCCTGTGATGCAGCATAATATATTTTAGTGTCGCAAAGTGACTTTTTCCTTTGATAGATAGATAGATAGTAAGGGGTTAACTTCACAATCTGTATTGGAATAACATTAGAGTATTGATTTGTTCCTGGATCATTCTATTTTGGATAAAAAAGTCTTAAATCGAAGTAAATAGTATTTCTTTTAGCCAGAGGAGACCAAATTCCCTGTCCAAATTGGTTCCAGTTGATTTGTTA
>JBCAUI010083658.1:0-19579 GCA_038406195.1 Haplosyllis anthogorgicola | reverse complement strand
GGGGGCGCCTCCTGCACCCCCCCTAGATCCGCCAATGCACATGGAGTTGTATTCATCTTTTTAGCGCAAACTCATGACTTGTCTGTGGTCCCATCTTCATTATCATCGTCCGAGTACGGTAGAACCTGTTTTGAAAGGCCACCCACACTTGTAAAGTAAACAGGCCGTAACTGGCAGGTGGCCTCACATTGCAGTGCAATGCTGGCGACTGAGCTGATACAGAATCAAAGAGAATAATTATTAAAACATCTTTGTGTAAATCTTCATGAAATATTTGCCCTTTTAAAAAATTGATCAAGTTATGTGTTCATATTCAATATTCGATGACTTACCAATGTTGTCGATGATCCGTGTTTGCATATGGGACTTGGTAACAATTACCAAACATTGGGTGAAAAGGTGATGAAACCGTAAAAATCCCACTTTAAGTGACTGTATACTTCGTTAGACAGGCTGGCTGTAAAGTAAACATGAATTGTTAAGAAAAAAATATATTAAAAATCGGACGTAAATGTCAGGTGGCTGCACAGAGCAGTGGCTTGTCAAAACAGGTTCTACAATACGTGGTAAATTCACATAGACTTCTTATTGTCCACGCAAAAATGTGCAGTCGATTGCGATTATGTAGCTTTTACACACAAATTCCTTTGACATTCAGCGGAAAGATGTAACTACATCCTTATTCCTTTGGAAAATAAGTAACCTTATTCTTTGTCTGATAATAATTATGTAGGTGCTAAGTTAATCAAAAGAGAAGACATGACTTTAATTATTACTGCACGAATGACAATAAGCCTTCCGTTGAGTAAATGACCCGTGTATAAATACCGTATTGTGATGATTTTGTAGCGTTATATGAGTATTTTAACTTTTTATGCAGTAGAAACTGAGTTTTGATTCAAGTGAAGGTAACCTCAGTCCGACTATTAACTGTAACCGACTGTTTCTTGTAGATTTGCAAGGGATGACCACAGAACAGAGTGCGTTTCTACAATGAATGAGACTAAACCGCATCCCCCTAGAAATACTTTGTATGTCCGTATATACTATTTACATATCCGCGTGTCTCTAGGAAGGAGACTGTGAGATTCACGAAATATATACATCTTTACTGTAATTTGTCTTCAGGCCGCCACTATGGAGTCATCAGTTGTGAGGGGTGTAAAGGGTTCTTTAAGCGCAGTATAAGGAAGCAGTTGGGTTATGCCTGCAGAGGCAATAAGGATTGCCCCATCACAAAGCACTACAGAAACCGATGCCAATACTGCCGGCTACAGAAATGTCTTGCTATGGGCATGAGATCCGAATGTGAGTAATCTGAACATCATTTTAAAAGAGTGCTAAAATATGTTTTTAAAAATGTCCATTAAAATTGCACATTTCCACTTTTTAACTCCATGCAAATGCGGTATCGAATAGAATGTAAAAGGAGGTTGCATTACCCAATTGAGTGCAGTTTGCACCGGTGCAAAGTGAGATTAATTCAGTAGCACGTTAATTGCATTACAGCAGTTCAACAAGAGCGAAGGCCTCCGGAACCCAAGGATAAACTACCCGCAAATGTGGCTACATCAACACAAAAAATATACATTCGTAAAGACCTGTCAAGTCCGTCCGCTGCCATTCCTACCTTCTCTTTAAAGGTACAAATTTCATTTAGATAGTGTATAATTGTTTTAGAATTATGTAAGCAATAATGTAGCATGTAGAATAATGTTAAATGTACGTAAAGTTCGGAAAATTACCCAGAACAAATTTATTTAAAAAAAGAAAGAAAAAAAACAAACTTTTTGTCTGATAATACGCGTGGTTGATATTTTCAGGGTGAGGTGATCACAGCCAAGCCACAAGAAAGTCTTTTAGCTAACATGCAAGAGAGGTTGATACAGACCGATCAGGGGACTCTGGTACTTAGTCAAACACAGCAGCAACAAAAACAGCAGCAGAATACCACAACTAATGCAGGTAAGTGAGGAGAAGAGCCAACATGACGCATGTATGCCAATGTAGAAATTCCAAATCATAACAAGTGCGGAAAAATGCATACATGTATATTTAGTCTTAGGCATTATGCTGAAGTTTGTCAGCCATTTAGGAAATGTACAATTATTACATAGTTTGAATTTGCTTACCAACAGTGCGTCAGGTTATTCACGTTAATTTTTTTTCAGGGTTAAGTACTCTTGCCAATGTAGTGACATCACTAGCGACAATGGACGGTAACAAACAGAACGGCAGTGGAGAGAGTGAAGAGGATTCGCAGACCAATTCACAGAATGGTGACCTCTCTCACAAAGAAACAGCAAATGAGGTAACTTTCGAAGTCATAAGCATGCATGCTTCAGTCATAGTACTATGATCTGATGAAAAGCTGGAATCTGAGAATGATTTTTTTAAAGGAGCAAACTATAATGTGTGTTTTAATATGTATTGTTTTTCAGACACAGCATGAGGGACAGGACAGTGAGAATACGTTGGATCAGTCAACTCTTAGTGTCGATTCAGGAGATAACTCCATGGTTATAGAGTTTGAAGGTTTGTTGTTTGCGTAACTTTATGTTCATTATTCCTGTGTGTAGTTCCGAGTTCACCTTCCATTCGTAAAAAAAACGAGATCTAACTCGCAAAAGAAAGCTTTGTTGAGATAACGGCCAACGTAAACACGAATCTTTATATTTATTTTACCCATTTTGTACGGCGCACCGGCTGTTTACGGCATATCAGCCCCAATATATTAGGAGGCTACTCAGAACAGGTTTTACTGTACTCAATTTTGTACATATTTTTTCCAGGTCCTTTGTTGACAGAAAGTAGTTTTCAGTTTAATTTGACAACACCGTCGCCGATGCCAGCATTTCTCAATGTACACTTTATATGCGAGACAGCTTCAAGACTTCTCTTCCTCTCGATGCACTGGGCACGTGCAATCTCAGCCTTTCAAACTCTAAGGTAGCTAGAATATTTCAAGAACATAAAAAATCCCAAGCTCTGTAGGGGCCATCACAAAATAAAATGGGTATAACTGTTGGCTAGCTTGTATATGTTAAGTACGTAGGGTAGTGTATTACATTACAATGTATTTTTGATTTAATTTAGTGTCTGAAATGTGTAAAGATTTTGTATTTAACTTTATAGCTCTGACCATCAGACAAGTCTAGTGCGGCAGTGTTGGAGTGAATTGTTTACACTGGGCCTGGCACAGTGTTCTGACACAATGAATCTACCCACTATACTGGCAGCGATTATGAATCACTTACAGTCTAGTGTACAACAAGGTATTTACATGCAATCGTTACCGGAATAAGAGTGTCAAATATTGAGTATGAAAGTGTTAGTTTAGTAAAAGAGTAATTTAAAGTTTGCAGTTGAAAGAGTAAACGTGTCAAAGAACATAAAAAAGTTAGTGGCGCCTGCATTGTATTTATAAGCAACGCAAAACGAATCGAGTATATTTTGTCAAGTTCGAGTGGCAGTGCATTCATTTCAGTGCATTCTTCAATGTTATAAAAAAATGTTTTTGATCTGCAGAAAAATTATCCACTGAACGCGTAAAACTAGTGACAGAGACCATCCAGAAACTACAGAACTTTGTACGAGGGATACAGAAAATGGAATTAGACGCGACAGAGTACGCTTACATGAAAGCACTAGCACTTTTCAGTCCAGGTGTGTTATCAGAATTAATTCGATAGCGGCAAAGTTCTTCGACAATTTCGTTTTGTTTGTACATGTATAAATATTTAAATAACGATTTATTTAAAGTGAGTATTGTACAGAAATATTTACAACTGACACCGAATCGTTCATGATTTATTATCTACGATTTTGATGTTCTTTTTAAACATCACACTTTAACGTAACACTATGAAAGTATTTGTAAATAACGAACAATCATCGATGGTTTTCACATTTCAGATCATGTTGGTATTCCTAATAAACAGGTAGAAAAGTTCCAGGAGGTGGCTTTACAGGAATTGAAAGAATATATAGAGAGGTATTAACTGTTTATTTTGTTGATCACCCATAATTCTATATATGTATATAAATATTGGTCAGAAAATTGATTGCTTTAGAGGACAGCATTGTTAACAAGAGCGATGTCGATAAAGTCCTGAGCATTTGACTTAAAGTTTCTATTCCATTTGTAGGTATTATCCAGACCAGCCAGAACGTTTGCATCAGATACTGTTGCGCCTACCAGCACTGCGATTGCTAAGCCCTTCAGTCATGGAGGAATTGTTCTTTGCGGGATTAATAGGTAACGTCCAGATAGACAATATAATCCCGTATATTTTGCGGATGGAGACAGCAGAGTACAACTCGCAAGTTGGAGGATTAACTGGCGGAAATGATGCTAACTTGTCAGAATCTGATGAGGCAGTCCAACATGTGGTTGTTACAGATGACGTATCGCTTAACTCGACTGTTGCCGTGCCTGTGCAGTCGGCTGTAGCGGGAGTCGTTGCCTCCAGTAATTTATTATGAGGCATCACATGGTAAAACAAAGATGTTAGTGATATTGAAGAGACTACATAGGCAAGAAATATGTTATGTAATGTATTGGTGGTACATTTTTTCATAGTTTAAATTATTATTGTACTTGGAATGTGAATCTGGCAGATGCGAGGATCGCTTACTGCCTCCCAAATTTTAACGAACTGAATTCCCTATGATTACGTTCCTTTATGGAAGGCATTGGTGGTAACATACTTAATGTTATCATTTCTACATTTAATCAGAGCAATTAGAAGTTGAATACAGTGCATTATGCAGATTTTGTAACTTTTATGCTAAGATAGTGCTTAACTTCGATGCATGAGTGTGGAATATTTGTATGTGAAACCCTGTATTCAGAAATGGCTATAATTCTTATTATCTCTGTCACAGTCAATCCCACTGAAGCATGCACGTTTATTATTTACTCTACTTTGGCACACAGGGTTTATGGATGTGTACAAGTTATTGTTTCCGTGTTCAAGTGTGTTCAACATTCCTACCCTGGCTACAAAACTCATCCGAAATAAAAGCAAGTTACACATTCTTTGGAACAGTAAATTTAGGCAGTTACAATCAGTTTGAAGACTTTGATACAAAAATCACATTGTATCACCTCAGCAAAAACGTATTTGTTGTAGATGCATTCCTTTCTTTCTAATTATGTTTCCCCATAAAAAAACAATTCATCACAAATTATGTTTAAGCGTTATAGCTTTTAAATACATTTATGCATGTACTTGTAAATAATCTAGCGTCTCTCCTTCGGAATAACAGGTTAAAATATCTGTCACATTTATATTCTACTTAAATTTAGCATATATTCTTCATATGCAATATGCACTTGACTGTAAACATGGGGTAAATTAAATAACTTCTGTACATGTTCATAAGTTCAAGTGTTGTTTAATCATAACTTGTGAGAAATAAAGTAAATGTAGTTACATGTTTGGTAAATTGTGATGGCTAGTATAGGATGTATGCCTTAACTTGAAATGGTGCTTTCATATTCTAAAGTAAGTTCAGTTTACAGAATTTTGTTTTGCAATGTTTGCATAAAAATATTAGGACAAGAAACGTTTGTGTAGCCACAAAATGAAATCTACAGAGGACTTTTTCAGTTCCAATACAGTGGTGAAACTTCCTTTGGGCGTACCTTCTTTTGCACAATTGACCTCTCTTTCCAAGGATGGATGCAACACATTAAATTACACAGAAAATAACCCTCTCTTTGCAAGACCACCACCCTATTGGCGACCACTTGTCTTCCCAAATTTGGTGGACGCCCAAAGGAAGGTCTACTGTAACTGAACGAAAGGAAGATATCTAATCGATTCGTATGTTTATGTAACATACCGAAAAATAGTAAATTCGTGGCCATTCTTTACACAGAAAAACTTATTTTGTGGCATGTGGCATGTAGTCGTAAAATTTCAACTTCGAAACAATTTATAATTGTAATGCAAATGCCCCATGTAATATTCGGAAATGGATTGTTAACCCACATATTGTTATTTTACATGTAACGTTTCATGTGATTGTAGTTAGAAATGTAACTATTTATTATAGTGTACAAATCAATCTCTTGATTACCTTAGTATACTTGTACAGACTGTATAAAACAGAAATATGGGCATTAAATGCCAGGTGTATAGGGTAGTAAAAGTGATCACGAAAAGTAATGGTCATTGTGAATGACCATTCTTTGTTAATTCTAATGTATATTGAATATGCATTATGAGTAGCAATGTTTATATTAATGTGCTGTGACTAAAACATCCTTCCATGAATAATCATAAAGCCAAACTTGGGGGCAAGGCTGTATGCATTTGTACACTACACGATTACTTATAAAGTTGCTGCATAAACCTGGGAAGTGTACACTTATTTGAGGGATTGAAATCAGTTTAGCACATAGTTAGTACTGTGTACCGCCACATGAGCAATATGCATAGAATAGGAAATTTCAATACTGGAAGTTGAAGCCAACAACACCGAAACGTTCCGACCACTTTATTTATATCAGTAATATCAAGTGCAAGTCTACTCAGAAATTTATACATGTACGATAATATGAATTAGAATTTAGAATTTATTTACGGATTTGATAGTATACAAACTTCATATATATTTCGTATGATTATCATCTTATTCAATTGTGAAGCGTCAGTAAAGGTTTATGAATGTGTCTTTCGATGGAAACCTGTTTTGTTTCTTAAAGCACTGTGTGTGTTTGTACGCTTGTGTGTCGCTTGGCTAGGAGTGCTGAGCACTTGTTTTTTTCGCTTTACAGGCTTAATTAAGGTACGTCTTTCCTCTGAAAATCGTGCAGTTGAAAAAAAACTCCGAATCTGGGCGCCCCAGCCCGCCCTTATTCCGCACTCTTTATAAATTATAGTTATATGTATTTTAGTTACTTTGTAAAACGTAAATTCAAAAAATGTTTCGAAAATTATTTTATTCATGTCCACGAGCATTAATGAATACTTTTAGGAGAAAGACGGATCTTCAGTTGGCACTTTATCTAGCATAGAATATATTTTATTCATATTTTCATGTTACACTATGTGGATTATGCATCCTTTTACCATGATTATAAAGTTACTTTTGTTATCAAAATGGTTTTTGTTAATAATATTTTTATACTTTTGACTCGTCCAACATATTTAGGTTGATAATATGACACGTATAGATAGAAAATATCCCTTTGTACCAATTTGGTGATAAGAAAACAAGATCAAATGAGTCTTTCACTTTGTATTTGTAAACGAACTCGGTTTCTATTTTCTTTTAACATCCGATTTGTTGTGAAAATTTTTTGAATTGGTTTTTGAATTGATTCCCATAATCTGTGATGTAACTTTTTTTTTCGTAAAATTTCATAAACTTTATGCATAAATATGTGTAAAAGTACTGACCAGGGTAATATTTTAGCAAAGTCCCGTTCCATTTTACATGTTTATTAAATAGATTCGAGGGTTTGTTCATATAATGCAAATAATAGGTAAAATTAAAAATCATTTTGGATTTTACTTTTCATACACATTTGTTCTTGTTTAATAGTCTCGTTTGTCAATCTTTGCCTTCGCATTGTACTCTGCATACAATATTATTTAATGTCAATTATAATAAAATAAATGTTTACAACATAATACCTGTGTATTCTTACCTTGAAGTCGTGCTCGTGATAACTAATTAAAAAGTGAAATTTTATGCACAATTTTGAATGTTCTGTTGGAGATACCAACCGCATTTTAGAATACAGCTGGGTAGAGGTGTAATTGGGCACTCATGTGATTCGAATATTCGATGTATTGATTCGACAATTGCTTAGAAGATTCGTTCAATAAATCACCACGGATAGTATAGTTTGGAAATTAGTTCAGGAGTCATTCTGATGTGAAGTTTAAAGATTGAAAAACTGTCAAGAGCAAAGAGTCGATCTTGTGGCTCATTGTTGTGACTGATGTTCTGAACAAACTTCACCTACAAAGTTTCCTGCAGGATTTACTATTCATAGAGGATCGTTTTTTCAAAGCATCGAATCAGGTCTAGAAAGAGTGAAATTTACTTTGTTTATCTGAAGTTCGATGCTTCGGCGATTCACCGAATCTTGAGCCCATCCCTGCAGCTGGGTTCGTTTACCGTATTTGATCAAAATAAGGCGCATGTGCGGACGACTTAATTTTGGATGTACGCCTTATTTTGATCAAATGCGGTATTTAGTATTATTTTTCTTTTCCCCACGTTGATCCAGTGAAATGTCTCAGGTCTTCGGTAAGGACACCAGGAGGTTAGTTTCACAAGCATGGTGGACCAGGACACTGGACGCAAAATATTTGCTGAATAGCAGTCGTAGGTGACAACTCAGAGATGGTTCCTATTCATAAAATTATAATATTCATAACGGTATCAAATATTTGCACCTGATAGCACACCTTTAATGATAAACATTTGACTTACTAGTTTTCCCTCTTTTGAAAAAAGTGATAATTAATAGATTTGAAATAAATGTCAATTTCCCTTGAACAATGGTTCTATGAAACAATTACAGGATATAGACTAGTAGATAAGCGGTTCGAAACCCGGCAAGTCATACATACTGACCTTTCCAATAGTTCCTCAAGTGAAGCCACCGGCAAATTTTCTGAAAACGTCTAGTATATACCATTGGGTATACATACCATTATTAATTAAGTACTCATAACAACAGCAATTCGGAAACTCATTCTTGGATTTTCTGTTAAGCTGATTGTTAAAGAAGCATAACGCATCGTGCTTCTGTCATTTTTCAACTCAATACTAAATTGTTAGTATCGTTTTTCTAAAGAATGGTCTTCCTGAAATGACTCACAATTTGTTGGGACATTTTCACTGGACGAAAAATCACTTTAGTTTACATTTTTAATGAAATGTCATTGACGATATAATGTAAGTATTGATTTAACATTTTTGTTGTCTTTAAACTAATTAGAATCGAAAATGATTGAAAATTGCGATGTCAAATTGATTCCAAATGATGTAAGGTTGCCTTTTTGACATTGTTAACAAACATGTTTGAAGGTTGTATAAAAGAAAAACTTTTGTAGAACACAGACCAATACTGCTGTGTCACGAAGTTGAGTGTCAATTCCCTTCTTTTGAGCTAAATTAAAAAAAACCACCATGTATTTATTGAAAAGTGAACAAGTTACCAAAGAAATTAAATTACACTGCCGTCGCCAAAAATACAAACATTTAAGGACAATTTTGTTTATAGATGATTACATTTGTGAACGAGGATTAAAATAAGTTTAATACAATTTGTTCAATTTATTCACAATTCCCTTGATGGTTTTATTAATAACCAAAGGAATTAGGTACATGGAAGGTTTGCTAGTGCCTTCTCGGAAAGATGTAATTTCTGAAATTAGATCATATTCGGAAAGTGTAAAATAAAAAATTGCGTTTCTCTTTCTGCTAGAGGACTTCTGCTGCAAACTGGTTTAAACAAGGTGTCCAGATATGGAGCACTGACCCTCATGCTACCCCCGACCTTCCTGGTCAACTTTTTCCCAACTTTTTGCAATGGCGGCAGAGAACACAAATGTAGATTTCGTCCAATACATAGCCCCTCATTGCGAAGCATGAGGATGAAAAATAAACATAACACTAATAAAAGATTAACTGCCTTTGTCGTCTGACAGAAACGGATAAAGACTCTTTTTTTGGATCAAAATAACAGTTTGAGTATCAGAAAAAAAATCAGGTGAAATGTGATCCTGAATGGTTGAACTATTGAAAAAGGTCAGCCTGTCAGATGGACATAACCTACCAAAATTGATTTCAATTCAGAATTTTGGCATATATATATATATACAAAGTCAAAACAAAAAGCAAAACAAAACAAAACGAAACAAAATAAAATATAAAAAAAAACAACCAACCCCTCCCCCCCAAAAAAACCCTCTTAAACACAGTGTTCCTTTTTCTTCATTTATGCTTTAATTACAATTAAAGTCCAGATCCAGATGTTCGGGAGGGAAGAGTTACATAAGGAATTGAAATTTTTTAAGATAAGATAAGCAAAATAAAACTGTTTATGCGAACGATGAAAGGTTTAAGGTCTGCAGATAAAATGTTTTTATCAGTTTTATTGATGGATTTACTTACTTTATTGGCTAAAAGTTGGATTCCACCAATTGCGTTCTGGAAAAAATCTGGATATTAAAAGGAGAATACGGGTTATCATACAGAAAATGATCAAACAAAAGTACCGGTGTAAGTGAAAGTATCTGATGAATGACACTTAAAATGTCAAAGTGACATTACATTCGGTTATCTAAAGGATGTCATGAGCGTATGTCACATGTTACAGAATTAGCCATTTCTAGTCAGTTGTATTATAATATAATATTATAATACGAGACTAAATTTATAATACCACAAATTACTATGACAAAGTGAAAAATCTTACATAATAGGCGTTCAAAGGTGGAGATTTACCTGATGATTCACTATCGTGTGGGCTGTGCTTCAGTACACGTGCACTTGTTTATTTACATTTGACGGGACTCAAATAATAGCCAGATGAATCATATATTCATGGAGCTCACATGATCATCAGTTAACCATTGCATTATATTTTGCAATCTAATTTACTAAAATAAACACAGGATATTTAGACTTGAAGGAACTATATTTGGTGACTTTATTAAGGCAAACATTTTCTTCATAGCAGAAATCTACTTCCTGGATGAAAAAAAGTGATGATGATGTTAGACAAAAAGTAACCTTTTAACCACGAAGGAGGTCAACAAAGCTAAAATTGTAACACTCCTATAAATATTTATCAGGTAAAGGTACACCAAGAAGCATTTATTTCTCTAAAACAGGTATGGTTTAAACAGTTGTCAACAAAACTTTTGATGTCTGGACCTCGTAGACTGTCGCAGAAGACAGCTTGCATCGGCTCTAAATTTAGAAAATATTTTAGGGAAGTCGTTTTCCAAATCTTGTAATATTGATTGATTTTTATTGCCAGTGGGATTATTTAGCTTGTCACGAACGTGCTCATTTCATGGTTCTCCTTTCTTACGGTAGCAAGAAAATTTATACCACAAAATGTAACACCCATGGGTTGCACCTAGAATTTGACTACCCCATTGTGATTAAATGGAAGTGAAATTGTAGAAATTAGTGTGGAATCCTCTAAACCCTGTAAATATGTGAGATTAGCCTAGCCAACCGTACTCTATATTGGTGGAAAAGGCAAGTTTCGTGTTGAAACAAAATAAAAGGAATAGATCTAAAAGAAATATCCTTGGTTAAAGTGATAGAAAAAGTTGTCAAACTGCACGAATTCGAATTGCCTGTGATAAATTCCAGAAGTATAGGCTATTTATTTACATGTTTGTAGAAAAAGGAAACCAGATGATCCCATCAAATAGTACCATGTCTCAACTAAGAGCTTCCGAAAATTATGTATGGTCAACCCTGGATGTGTTGGGAGAAGGAGCAACAGGCGCAGTCTACAAAGCTAGACACAAGGTACCCATCTTCAACGTGATAAATAGTGAATGAAGCCCTGGTCCTTTTCTTATGGTTAATCTAATCTAATGGTACAATGATAGATGGACCCTGAGTAACAAGGACTTCAAGAATAATGCCCCTCTTATTTGTTAACCTGATTCTGTTAGGATCACATTACGTATTCCTCGGTATAATATCCACAATAAAACCAAAACCTAAAACTACTCATGTCATGTAAAATATATTCAATTTAGCGAACTGGAGATATTCAAGCAGTGAAAACGTTCAATCGAATGAGTCACATGAGACCTCTAGAAGTCCAGATTAGAGAATTTGATGTCCTTCAGAAGCTCAACCATGACAACATTGTCCGACTTCTTGCTTTTGAAGAAGAGGTAAAAGGCAACTTGATACCAGTAATGTCTAATCTTGATACTTTGTACAGGTAATAAATACGTGGAGTCGTAAGTACAATTGTTTGGTTCATTGCACAATTCAACTCTTTCACAGCAAACAACTGGCAGTAAAGTCATTGTTATGGAACTTTGCACTGGAGGCAGTCTATACAACATCCTCGATGATCCTATCAATGCATATGGTGTTGAAGAAGTCGAATTCTGTAGAGTTCTTCATGATGTCGGTATGTTGTTAATGTCAAAAGGTCTTTGCATAGCTTTAGTTTGTGGCCCACCTGCTATAAATGCCAAGGATTTTTTTCTATTGCACCTAAATCCTATGTAGATACATAGTACTTTGACGTACATGTATATATATTTCACAATTGGCAAATATTTTAAAGTACAGTGTATTATTTCTTTATTTTGATAATAAGCTGGTGGTATGAAGCATCTAAGGGATCAGGATATCGTACACAGAGACATAAAGCCTGGCAACATAATGAAATTCATCTATGACGATGGAAAGTAAGTAACGCTGCGTTGCTGGTTTTTAGAAGCTATTTTTATTGTATTCAAAGATGGTTTATCACGATTAAAATCAACACGACTTTTGAGTGTTCATATGCAGATCTTATGTGCAAATATTTATTTTATTCCCCATGTTTATCAAATTGTTTCTTCAGAATAGTTTACAAATTGACGGATTTTGGAGCAGCAAGAGAACTTCAAGAAGAAGAACAGTTTATGTCGTTATATGGAACAGAAGAATATCTGGTACGTAGTATATATGTGAAATTTCTATATTATACAAGTGACCCTGAGTATTCTATATGAATATACAAATTTGACATTTGTTTTATGGTGTATGGCCGAATTGTGGTGCACCCCCTTTTTTAAGGCATTTACGGGAATTTTTGCCATTGTGACCTTGTTTGATCCGCAATGTTTTGGCAAAAAATATATGTTGACGATTACAAATTTACTGTTACAATATCAAGGAGTTAAAATCTTTTTAGTAACTACAAAAAGTTTGCCTGCAGAAGGATCAATTATTAAATATTTCTCATATTAAACACAATATTTAGGCAAAGAGTATGAAGTGGATGCAATAGTAATGGTTTATTATTTGCCACAGGCCCGAAATATGTTAACAATTTAGTCAAAGGGGTGACTTAAATAAGGCACCCCCCCCCCCCCAAAAAACAACTTGAGCGTGCATGTGCCATAAAATGGACAAGTACTTATCACGTCCTTTTATTTGACGAATAAATTCCGTACATGTACATGTATTTAATGTGTTATGTGTAGCATCCAGATTTGTATGAGAGAGCAGTATTGAGGCGACCTATGGGAAAACAGTTTGGTGTGACAGTGGACCTGTGGAGTCTCGGTGTAACCCTGTATCACGTGGCGACAGGAAAACTACCATTCAGACCCTTTGGTGGAAGAAAGAACAGGGAAACTATGTAAGTTAACTGGCATTGCCGTAATTATTAAACAGAATACTCTTTCATGCTGTTTGTTTATCTATTATTTTCAGTTACGATATTATTGTAAGAATTAATAAAAATGACTAACAGCTCTATTTATTTTCCAGGTACAAAATCACGACAGAAAAGGAATCGGGTGTTATTTCTGGTGTCCAACACAATGAGCACGGACCAATAGAATGGTCAAAAGAACTACCAAAACAATGTCAGCTCTCCATGTTAGTATTCATGCTATCCAGTACTTTAGTTTCTAGATTTGTGCACAAGTTTTCGAAAAACACCGTTTCGTACTAGTATCGGAATAGCATTCAATACCTGCGAGTTCATGTCTTTTTGCAAGACAGAAAGCGGTTAAATGCATATATTTTTCATCTTTACTCAAGATGCTTTTTAATGAAATCATTTTATATTTCCAGTGGAGCAAAGCTGCTAATCACACCCTTGCTGGCCGGTTTATTAGAATGTGATCCCAACAGAATCTGGTCCTTCGACAAGTTCTTTGACCAGGTAGCAAGGATAACAAATAAGAGAGGTGTTCATGTATTCAGTGCCTGCACAGCATCGCCCCTTTGTGTGTACATAGACAGGAAAGAAGGGTACTTATATGAGTTATATTTCTCTTTAATATACCACACATCGCAAGTCTTTCCTTTGTATTCGGATAACATTTTCAGATGCATTTTAAAATCAGAAATAAAAAACAAAGACAAACAAAAACTAATCAGCTCAAACAAGGGAATACAAAATATTGGTGCATTGCACGATTTTGTCAGAATATTATTACAAACAGCTTGTCTTATTAAGCTTTTACTTATTCTTTTCCGTTGCTACCATTTATGTCAGTGATTGCACCATGTTATCCAAATAGTTTAAAAAGTCCCTTAACAGTGGTCTTAACAGCAATTTGTTCCATACGCAGCGTACAGTGAATATGATGCATTGTTAGAACTTCAGCTGAATTTGTGTCCATTTACCGATGTGTGCATGTTCAATTTATCTTTGGTAGATATGCAAAACTTCAAGAATTAATCGCCGTCCAAACCGACATCAGAGCCAACCAACAGTTGTTACTGTTCGAGAACTGCTTATTAACACAGCATATAACACGATTACAAAAGGCAGAAACGTATCCGGAAACCACAAAGGAAAATCCTATATTTTTGTATAATGAAGACAGTTCCGACTTTATAAGAATATTCCATCTTGAAATCCGTAAGTGAGATGTCATTTTACAAATATTTCATTTGACATTTCAGGAGATGAAAACAGATACTTGTGTCATACTGTTTCTGTTCGTGACATTATGTACAGTAGAACATAGCTTGGGCAGCATTTTGCTTTTTACGGCAGAGTTACCCTAACATGAATCCAAATGACGAATAAGAGAATGGAATAAGCAAAGGACAAGACAGAAAAGAGAAAGAAACTTAAAAAGAGGCAAAATATTTCAATGTTTAACACTTCTCTTTTATATTTTTAGCTACGCTACCCCAGTTTTCATCAGCAATAGCGCTTGATACTGATGTAGCTGTAGCCAAACGGTCAGCTGGTATAATGCACTTACGAGAACGATATCACGCAGAATTACTGGACAGAAGATTATTGTTGAGGGAAGCTGTTAACATGTATAGGTAAGAAAACGGAGTGTATTACTTCCACCTCAAGAGAAATATTTAGATACACAGTGATTGAAACTGATTTCTTTAGAATCAAACGCATACCAAACCATGAAGTAAAAGTAGAAAGCTTTGATGGAATAAAGTGATGCTTTGCTTTATTTGTTTTCCCACAGTTTAGCACCAGAAATAATCAATTTCATGTATAATTGCAGTCGTGTGTTGGCACGTGATATTGAACACTTGCGCAGCTACGTTACACAATTTTGCACACTCTGTGAGGAGACGGAGAAAAGAGTTACACAATTCATAACAACACATCAACTACAAATGAATACACTGTCATTCTTGCTCAAAGGTACTTGCATAAAATCACACATTTCGAACAAAACATCACAGTCGAAAGTAGCACACAATCTACGATTTGCTTTGTTGTTCATTCTGAAATAATGAATAGTCTTTACTTGTCAATGCTTTCCCTTAGGGACCGGAGAAACTTCAACAGATATAGTTGTTTTACAGTCAGACCTAATAAGTTTGACAGAAAACCAACACTCGGCATTCAAAGCGGTAAGCAGCATGTTAGGTAATACTGTACTTGTCTTTGACCATTTAATTTGTGAAGGAAAAGAGTAACTGGCTGTGTTATTGTTATTTTCAGATACTGGAAGGTGTAGAGAATGTCAAACAGTATATTGAAGACTATCATAAGAGAGTCGTACAAGAAAAACAGTTACTTACTCGCTGGGTCACGTTACTTGCACAAGGAGGCTATGATCCAGAACTAACTCACAGGGATATTAAAAAATTGTAAGATTTTATGATAAACCCCCCCCCCCCCAGCAACTTTGATTCCAACTGATCCTATTTGTATAAGCGTTGAGTTGCAACAAAACAATAGTTTGTACGAATGAACCAAGAACTGTAGTTAAACTTAATTTATGTACGATATTTTCAAAGTGAATACACACATACATAGAAATTTCTTTGATGTAACCTGTAGGAAAACGTTGATGTCGAGTCAGGCTAAAAGTGTACGAACCGTGTGGGAAAACTTCCGACGAGACAAGAGTATGAAACGTTTATCTTATAACGATGAACAAATTCATAAGTTTGACAGGTAATTATGAATCAAATGTATGAAATGTATTCGTTTGATCTCATTTGTACAACGCATCAATTTCTAACAGAAAGAGATCATGCAGAAAGTGTTTTTGTACGAATGAAATTGATTGACATCTACCTTGTTATGTATTTTTGTAGAAATAAAATGACGGACGGTTGTACGAAAGGGGTATTAATGACTGATGAAGGGATGCGCCACACAAATTCAGATCACAACAAGTTTCACAACTGGTTCAGGTAAGTAGTTGGGCAGGTGTCATTATCTGTCAAGTTTAGATTTTAGATAATATTTGCAAATATTACAATAGTACAAATTAAATAATACCGATATTCTTCCCACTTTTCCCGGCTTATATCGATTCCAATTATATCGATACTTTTTTCCGTGCCAAAAATAGCGATATATCTGGGGATGACTGAACATGCAAACTTTTCAATAGTATTTAGAATATATTGTGTTCAATACATAAACATGTTATTATTCCTAATCTACATGGTAGTATTTTATCATTTTGTTCCGTTTGTAGTGATGCAAGTAAAGTGAAACTATATTTGAATAAAATAGAAAGCAAAGTTGACAGTCTTGCTGACAAACAAACACGGCTGTCGGCACAACTCACTGAGGTATGACTTTTTCAATGTATTTATCATTGTTGCTTGTGTATATATCTTTCTTTTACAGCGTGTGAATTGTTGCATAACAGTACCATTACCGATTCGAAAACAAAATTAGTACAAAGACTTTGAGATCAGCATAAGTTATTGCCCAAGGCAGTAAACTGTTCTGAAAGTATGAATAGGGAACTTGATGAAAACAAACGTAGAAAAGGACGGATTAGAGAGTATCATCTTTTAGGTGTATTGAAGTTAAGAGATATGATTAACAACTTTTTTAGGCCAGACTTTTCATGTTTGTTGGATTGTGTTTCCCGCTGCTCCCAAAACTCAAGAATTTAAAAAAAAAAAAAAATCCAATTGAATCAGAGCCCAAATAATACAAAATTTTAACTCTGTCACCGCATTCAAAAATACAAAAATATACAGCAAAGTCTGGCCTTAAAAGAATAATTGGTGGATTGAGGTCCATTTTATGGGGCAACTGGTACCTATGTTTTGCCCGTAGGGAGACTCTGGCCATAGGTTTCAAATGCAGGGTGGATCTCGCATTTGCTTGCTTACTCACTTGTGTGCCATGATCCTCAGTCACTTCTGATTTGCACCCACTTTCTGTGCAATAGGTGTGTATACTGTATAAGTGTGTTGGTGGGCAGCCACACATCCCTCATACTTTCTCAAGCATTGGTCAACAGGCACCATGTGGGACTCAAACCCGTAACCTTCAGATTGAGAGGCGGGTGATCAACATTAACATGAAGATCTTGTATACCAGATTTCTGACAATCAGGTCCAGGGCAATTGCATTTAAAAATGACACAGGCTACCTTAGTTCAATCTTAGTGACTTCAACCCAGTGCATGACAGACTTGTCATAATATCAAGTAGTTTTTAAGATTCTTGTCTGACTGCAATTTGATATCTGACTGCCTAATTTAATACTTTCCTCAAACAGTTGTCCTGGAATAATTTATAAGTGAAAAGAAATTTGTGATTACACGAAGCCATTAATAAAAGGAAGATTATTGGAAGAGAAAAACGGAAAAAAAAATCCTGAACAATGATACGCATGTATTTTGAAATGTATCCCCCAGCCTACAGAATCATGAAGTGTCCGTCGTCCGTTGTCATCGTCGTTGTTTGTGCCCAGCCACCCTGAGCACACTTTTAATCATAGAGACTTCATATTTTATACACATATGCACCTATGTCTCATCTCAAAGCCTAGCAAAAATTATGATGCTGTGACCTTTATTCTCAAATTGATGGCCATATTTGTATTTTTCTCTGAACCTTATTCCTGGACACACAGTTAAAGATACAGACTTTATATTTTGCAGTCATATGCATCTAAATACCCTCTTTATTTCCTGAAAACATTATATTGATGCCTCTTATGTTTCTTGTTTAGCAGCCATATTTGTGCTTTTTTGGCTCATTTGGCATAATTAACAAAGAGCCAATAGAATCATGAATTGTCTGTCATCTGTCGTTGTCATTGACATTGTCATTGATGTCGTCTGTGTGCAGTTACCCTGATCACATTGTTGATCATAGAGACTTCATATTTTGTACACATATGCACATGTGTTCCCCCTCTATGCACAGCAAATATGTCACTGGGACATATATTCTTAAATTGGCAGCCATATTTGGTTTTTTCTTTGAACCTTACTCCTGGACAAACAGTTGATGGTGCAGACTTCATTTTTGGCAGATTTATGCATCTATATACCCTCTTTATGGTATGCAAAAATTATGTTGGTGCGACCTATATTTTAAGTTTAGCAGCCATATTTTTCTCAAATAATTATTTTAGAAATGATTTTATTTGTACTGTCTCTTTATTTGTGTCCAAGTGACATTATGTCCAGTATTCTTCTAATTGGTTTTTAGCACAGCTGAAAGCCTTCAGCTGTGCTATACCAATCAATATGTAGTTGTAGTTGTTGTTGTAGTTGTAGTTGTGATTGTTGGTGTTGGTGTTGGCATGGTAAACACTTGCAACTATGAGCTTTCAAACCATATAAATCATGTATTCTGACATCACAGTTGCGTTGGGTGTCTCAAAACATGTTGGTTTGATGGGTCAAATACCTATGTTTCATTAAAAAATAAGTGAGAAATTTCACTTTTTCCATAACTTCTGACATATTCATTTTACAACTTGGAAAAAAGGTTGTCATAGATCAGTTCCACAACACGATCAAAGGTGCATGAACACTTTTTTTTAAAATTTGAAATTGCAAGTTTTGTTAAATAACTCAATCAAATATGCATGGATTTCCTTCAAACCTTAAGAACAGACATTCTTTTGTCCAAAAGATTCTAATGGGGGTCACAACCCCATACTTCCATTGAAAATAGTCATGTTAAGATTTTCCTCAAATGGAAAAAGTGAAATTTCTTGCTTATTTTTAAACAAAACATAGGCGTGTGACCCATCAAACTGACGTGTTTCAAGATGCCCAATGCAACTTTGATGTCAGGATACATGATTTATATGGTTTGAAAGGTCATAGCGACATTTTGTCCCATAACTTCTCACTGCCGTGGGGTTATGCTGTATGTCATTGTACATATAACTCTAATCTGAGGTGTTACGATGACTCTACATTTATTACAACATATGATACATGCATGGGGATAGTCTAGTGTGCACTTCCTGAAGGCAGGCAGGGAGCTATTATATATTGGCGGAATCTAGGTCAAGGTTGTGACCCTTGGATAATGCATATTCATAGGCCTGGGTGTTAGTGGCGGGTGAAGGTCAAGGCTGACCGTTAGGCTGGTAAGGGTGTGCAGGGGGTGAAGGCCGTATGTGCTGGTG
>JBCAUI010083547.1:0-19579 GCA_038406195.1 Haplosyllis anthogorgicola | reverse complement strand
TCTTTATGACGTAGGGAATGACGTCCATAGCAACCGTCGTGAAGGTAGCATTTACGCTCCGTGTAACCCTTTAATTTGTATTGTGATGCAGATGATAATCTCAGCGCAACTTGCCGCACTCATCGCGTCCCTGACGCTGTTGGCTGCTGAAGCGAACGGGAAACCAGTTCAGAGAACCTCAGACAAGCGGCCACTTCGCATACCTGCCACAGAAGACATTGTTCAAAATGTTGGAATCAATAAAACGGACGATAATGGCGATGTGAAAGACACCATTTCTGAAGCTCATGATGTGTTCTCGCAGTTGCTGAAAAAGGTGACTGAAGACATAAGACAATCACAATTTGCAAATAAGAAATCGGCCGCAATATTAAATGCATTGCAAGACCATGCCGATTCAGAACGCACTGCGGCGAACGACCCCTCCGGGGAAGGACAGTCCCAGTCCCCGGGAGGCAGGCGGAGGTACCGGCGGAGTAACGGCCGGAGACGTGAGGGTAATGGCGGCCACATCGACAAACAGACGGAAATGTGCAGAGAAATATGCAGGTAAGAATGGTTTTAAAATAATTTCATTTTTTGTTATATCGGTTCTTGGTTCTTCATTTTGGGAACAACGGGTTCTTTTGATCGGGTGAAAGATATAGAATTTTGTTAACACAAAATGAAGTCAATTTCAGGAGCTGAATTTCTGGACCACAGTCCATTTTATCTTTCGGAATTGCAATGACTTGCCTAAGAGTTTTGAGGCTTAAAACCCGACTGATTCTGTCGCTTAATTGCTTGCTTACTTGCTTTATTGCATTTATGTGAATTTAATCTGATGTGCCTAATTTAACAGAACCGCCAGCATTGGTTTTGAATAAGTATTCTTCTTTCGTGTCAAACTGGTAGCAAGCATAAAAGCACAAAATTCAATTATTCCGCACTTAATAGAATTTTCTTTAACCGAAAAACAGTAAAGTGCAAAGTAGGGAAGCCTGATGCAAAAATGACCATTTCTTTAGTCACAATTTGTGTAATTTTACCATTATTCGTGACAATCATTTGACCACAGGGACTACTAGAGAATCATCGTTTTTCTACCAAAACATGTTTAAGAGCAATTTACTGCATCATCAGATGATTACTACATTGCTAATGTTTGCTGCATTACTAGATGATAAATCGCCACTTTTTCAGTTTTGTTTCTGCCTTTTTGGTAGCAATCTCTTTTGACAATATTTTAATACTACTTTTCAATGATAATTGCAGAAGATACCAGTGTCCTCCTGGCTGTCCTGAACATCTTAGATCTCCATGGCAACGCCGGTGATACCATAGCAACAATTCACAATGCGACAATCAACATGGCAACGTTTGTGTTAAGACTAAAAGGAAGACTCTCTGGGTCAGTTTGAGGACAATAGAGACTCTAGTTGTGCTGTTGTCGCCATCGAATCGTACAGTGAATTTCTGCTGTTACGAAATTGCAATTGAAGAGAAGTACATATTTATTTTGTATGTGTACGTTATAACAGAGGTTTAGGAATTGATTTACCATGTCTGTCTTCTAACCAAGATTATTATGTCTTTTTATCATTAGTGCCTAAACTTGATATAAAGTTTTATTCTGCGCAAAAAGAAGAAACTTTCAACAATGTTAGAACAAAAGAGTTTTACGCTGTAATTTGTTCTGATCAATAGCACAGCATGAAATTCCTTTGTTTCTAAATGTTCCAAAAGTAATGTAATTTTCCTCAGAGGGTGAAATTTCTGTCATTTTGAGACAATAGCGCATCAAAAGTACAGCGTGAAATTCTTCAATGTTGTTTCTTTTGTTCTGTTCGTTTCCAAAATGACAAGAATTTCACGAGCTGGTATTGTTGTCTGGTACAAGAGCAACTACAGTACACAGGAATCGTGTCATTTTGGAAAGGAAGAGAACAAAGGAGGGAATGAAAGAATTTCACTCTGTGCTTTTGATGCGCTAATTTTAAACTTCTGATACGATTTCCGTGTACTGATACAGCTTAAAATCTTTTCAATTATTGCAAAGAAATTATAGCAATTGAAATTAAGGTTTTACTTTTAAAACTTGCAGGCAAACCGACGGACAGTCAGACAGACAAATCAATTACGAAACCTCTGAAGTTACTTGATATTATCCCGTCGCACAAGTGGAGAAATCTCAAGGGGATAAAATCTCCGAACGTTCATTGCGTTTTCTGAATATGGTATCATTAGTGCTACATCGATATATTTTAAAATGAAATTTCCGAATTTGCAAAGGTTTATAATAGAGTAATTGCAAAATCAACAAGAAATTCGTTGGAAGTTTTCACGGCCCAGCTTGTAATCGTGCCGGGTGTTGTAATATTAATCTAATTTCCAATTTCGGTAAATCTTCCATACGCCAATATAACTGTACTGGAACACGCACACACAATCCTTGTGCAGAGCCTATTTAATTAGTAATGAATATTCATGATATCTCAGGCAGCATTCTAGCTGACCATCACCCAGCAGCTTTCAGTATGTTACCAGCAACTGAAGAGAACACACTTGTATCTCTGGTAGTCTTGTAGAAATAAATAGTTGTGTGTAAAGGATTCGTTTGTCTTCTTCCAAATGCTTACAGCTACTAAGCAATATGTAAGAGGGCTAGATAGTCAGTAACCACACATACAGGCTTACGTACTTAATACAATCTAGTGCAACAATATTTCATTTCTTTGTGTACACAATCCTTCAAACAGAAAGGTTGAAAGAAACAAACATGGAAGAAACTTAAATTCAACATGTAGAATATTAGAAATCCTTATTTTAATTTTCATGTGAATATTTGTTGTCATAAACTGAGCACGACAAAACAAAAAGTGAAGGAAATTGCCCTACACCACGGTAACGTCAGTACGCATTGCTGTTATTTAACGCTAAATATTACACAAGAAAATAAATATATTATCCATTTCAATCAAATTATTGGTTTTTTTGGAAACTCATTTTAAAATCTTGGACATTAAATTGAAATTATCGGTAGGTAAGGCACCGATTTGACCAGTACACGTTAAAGGGTGCGTGAGTACTCGACCAATAATCGAGTCAAAAGCGGGCAATTGAGAGGGATTAAGGGCTCTCGAAACTGTAACATTTTAATTTATGTGTCAGGCCTCCCTTCATAAAATAAAGCTGTCAAATAAAAATTAAGACGATTTCAGCCTTAGTTATTTAATTACATAAGAAAACGGATCTTAAATACAGACACATAATGCGTTGAAATGTGCTTAAACATTCGAAGTTTTTCCTAATTCTTTCTTTGTCAGATCTGACAGATTTGGTAGGTCTGGTTATTTGGGTAATTTTAGTACAAATCAAAAATAATACACCAAACATTGTTTATTATAAATAGTAGTCATGATATGCAATTTAATTGCTATTAGAAACAGCACAGAGCCTCCTTTATATCAATTCCAAAATCTATCAAATCTGACAGATCTGCCAGATCTGACAAAAAACTCAATCGGGAAAAACCTCGAATTTGACAATTTCACAAGCTACGAGATTAAAATTATCGTCAACAAGGATACAACACAACCATGTGAACTAGTTTTTGATGGGTTGCCTGTGGGAATGATGAACCACATGAAAGGTTTCCTTCTCATGCATAATCAATCGACAGACAAAAATAAAGTTGTTGCAGAAAAATTCCTCTCGATTAGAATTTTAACAATACAGATTGCTAGGTTCTGTCTGAAGTGGGGAATTGCATGTGTTGCCGTTCATAATTAAAGTACGATCATTCTTCAGAATTATAAGGCTGATGTCTTGTCAGATAAGGACTATCGTAGCGAATCATAAGGCCTTTAGATTGTGCAGACACCTTTAGTATTTCTTTAGTCCACATGGTTTCTATTTACATTGATTTGTTTACATTTGGGTTGACACTGATTGACCTATTGCAATTCATTTTCTTGATCCCAACAAAAGTTGACTGTGTTATGCGTGAAGTCTTGCACTTCAACAATGAAGTGTGGGTGCATGTCAAGCAACTGCATTCATGTGTGAACAAATTTACTTTTGTGTTAATCTGCTCCACTCATCAGTACAGCAAACCTGAAATTTCATATTAGACCAATCAAAGTAGACTTTAATGTCTGACAACTCCCACAAGGGCCTAACAACTCCTACATTTGGTACCAGGAGTGCAGTAGCAGTGCCACTTCATAGAGAAATTCATTCGTATTGTTGGTCCCCAAATGGTTTAGCTAACAACCACCTTAACATCCAGTATACCAAAATTTCAAAGGCATAACTTTAAATTTTTTACATGAAGCCAAACAGATGTTAAGAAATGTTTTGCGCAAAAGAAACTATCTATATATAAATGTATAAACATAAATGCCTCACACTTCTTCAGGGTGACGGATCTGCACTACGTTTACTCTTTACTGAGACAAAAGTGTCTCCCAATAAATTTGTCATTTGGCGAAAAACAACACGGCATTGAATTCAATTGTTAAATGATATAAATTTCAAAAGCTGTAACCTGTAACGTACACAAAGAAAGTCTGAGTTACCGTCATCTACCAATGTCAAAATGGTGAATACTTGCTCAGTTGGAGAACAATGGAATTTTAAACAGTGTTTTCGTGCACATAAATAGCACAGTGAGGAATGTTTTCTTTTCAATCTCTGTTATTTCTTTTGCAATTTAAAAGTATTTTGGTTAGAAAGTAAAGCAGAATAAGTACATTGTTTATGTCATTAGTGTTATAATTCTGGAAAACTTTGATTTGGCACTGTTGACTTCTTAAAAGTACGGTGTACAGTGTACTGTACTATGAGACATCTATTGTTAGATGTCTATCATATCATAGTGTCCAGCATGCACCCAACTACTTAAAGTATAAAGTTAACGAGCGTTGGGTCGGACCACCCTGTCGCAGCACCTAAATTACCCCTCACAGGCGAATCATCAATGTTACCTTCGACTTTCCCTTTCTCTGCGACAACAATAGGCGGGTGTATTGTTTCATGCTGTAACAGTGCTTTATTAAGTAGGATTTCTCTCTGACAAAAAAACTCTGTTTGTTTCAGATTCAAGACTAAGAGAAGAAACGAGTTCCGAATTATCGAGCTTCATGTCTGATGAAATTAACACCTACTTGTCTTCACTTTCATATTCAAACTGATGCTACTTTATGTGAACACTAGTGAACACCCGTGTATTGCACAAGAATGTGTGGACTACATTGTCTCAAAGTATTTATGTTGTCTGGTGCCGTAAGCAATACAGTATTTTTACTGACTGTCGTGCATGGTCCATACTAGTGTAAGCAAATTAATGCAAACCAATATTTAGTATTGTCTTTTTATGTTGTCAGTTAGAGAACAGTCTGTTAGTTGGATATTTTTGGAAATGAAATAATGCCACTTTACACTAATGACACGTATAAAAAGTAAACCAAAAATTTCTGTAATTTTAAGATGCTTGAGCTCTTTTAATTATATCTTAAAGTATTGCATTGATACATGGGGTATTTTGCCATTACGGCAATAAATTTCTTCGATTTAAATATACTTTATTTGTCTCTTTCACAGCTGCATCACATCTTTGGAGATAGCGATATAACATTTTATCGCCAAAGATTATCTCTCGCTTATCTCCAAAGATGTGATGCAGATATTTAAAGGGCAATTAAACCATAATTAAAATTTTAAAAAAAATTATTGCCGTAATAGCTATGTACCTCATGTATCAATGAAATACTTTAAGAGAAATTAATAAATATCTGTGGTATTAAAACTTTCGATTGGGTCCGTTTCACCACCCTGATAAATGAGAAAAAATAAAGCATGGGTTTTTATTTACACGTGGGAGCGGCGTATCACAAGCAAAACATCTATTGTTACCTCATCAACAGAAAACATTTCTATCCTGTAATTTTAGAAAGAATAATGAAAAAGTGGGAAAACACTGTCAACATGTCATTTCTGTCTCATTTCCTTCCCTGTCAGGTGTCACTTTATACAAGCATAATTAAGAGTTATACCTTCATTTCACTTTCATTACTTTGCAGCTTCAAAAAATGTATCCATTACAGTACAAAGTAGTTAACAGCAGTACACAACTGCTTTGTTGTTTTATGTAACAAAAAAAACCCGTAGGAGTATAATTGATACCATTACTCTTCATTTTGAGAGCAATGGATGCCTTGTGGTAATGAAACATTGGACAAATTCAATTCCACAAAACATATAAATAATTATTTTGAGTTTTGTAGGGTGAAATAATTTTGTGAGAGCCCGTGGTACCCTCAAAATTCGAATCCGGCCTGAGTGTTTATAATTCTGACCTCTATTCATTGTATTTTAACAAAGACAAGAAAATGAAACAGGCTTAGGAAACGGCCAAATCAAATTGTGACTACACTCAGTGGCGCATCCAGGATTTCTCGTAGGGTGGGAGGGGGCGCCAATCTTGGGGCGCCCCAATTTTCACCTATTTTCGCCCAAAAATCGAGAAAAACTGCATGAAAATGAAGAAATTTTGGGTCGTGGAGGGGGCGCCCTTGAATAGAGTACGATTCATTCCCCTTTTCGTCATGGATGAATACACGACCGCTGAGACAGTGAACACCAAACTTAATCAGTAACTCCGATCAGATTTATTAAGAATTTCTTGCCATAAAAACATAAAATACACTTTACCTGCTGCTGATTTCCAAATGAGCCAAATGTATGTTAAGGCCCAAATGATTTATAATTGTTTCGAACCTTGCAAACATAAAAAACACTTTGTTCAACACAGAACAATACTTTGCATACTGGATACCAGTAAAGTGCAACCAAGTGAGGTCAAAATGTATTCCTCAACTTGCTGACATTTGTCGTTAATACACAGACACCAACGTTACCATTGGTTTTCAGTTTTGCATTTAAAAATTCCAACAGTCTACATTGTTTCTTTTGGTTAATTTAATCCCTCCATGAAAAGATGCCGAAGGAAAACCTTGGCAACATTAATTAGCAGACAATATCGAATAAAATAGATTGGAACTAATTAAGACATGACAGTATTGTTCTCTTGGGGTATAACTAAATACCCACAAAACATATCAACCAATATGACGTCATAACGCACCTAACTACGTAAATATGTACATAATCTGTTGTGACCATGGCAACTCATCCCTTCTCAAGTGTAATTTACTGTAATAACCCAATCATATATACTTAGAGGGTATTGATACAAGCTAGTCGGCGAAGATGGAACAGAAATGTGTGTGTATTGTTTCATGTAGTTAGCCATTCATTGATTCAAACGAGTGTGATACAATGTTTGCATTGTTCACAAATCTAAGGGTGCTTACTGTTACAAAGTCTCTTCTTTGTATAATTTCTAAAATGAAATTGAACCCTATTTGAAAATGATACACAGGGAAGTGTTAAAATAGATTATTTTAGATGTCCTGGCAGATATATGGGTATCGAATTATTCAAAAATGTTGTGCATTAGCTGGGAACGGACGACTAGTCCAGACTAGTCGTGAGACTACTTATTTTCTCAACTAGTCGACTAATAAACGCCTAGTTGACCAGTAAATTTCCTTATGTGACAAATTGAGAAGAGATGAAAAAGATTGTCTCATGAAATAACTTAAAACCAAGACAACAAATGTTCTTTGTTAATTGTGCCATTTTTTCACAATTATCATCTTTTGTCAGTGACTACAGTCCCATTCCTTTTAAATGTATTGTACTTTGTTCCCAGTAATGTTTGAATTTGTCAGTGACTACAGTCCCATTCCTTTTAAATGTATTGTACTTTGTTCCCAGTAATGTTTGAATTTTCAAGGTAAGTTCAAAATAAGTTATAAAAAAAACAAGTAGTCAACTAGTCTCGACAAATTACAACTCGAGTATACGACTAGTAAGTGTACTAGTCGTCCTTTTCGTCTTCGTTAGTAACTGTTCCTCAGAGATAATTTATCCTTATTTTGAATGTGTGATCAATGTATACACCATAAACGTTATCAGAGGAAACTGTACAGCCATTTTTGTAGCACAGCCTTTTTATATTCATTATAAAGGGATAAACCAGAAGTTCAAAAACGTGTACCTGTACATAGTCACATTTCAAAGTGTTTCTTACCTATTCGGATGTCTTGTTTAATTGAGGATAGGTGTGTGTAAACAATATAAGTCAGTACCTGTATAATACTAATCAGTCTGGGTATACCTGCTTACTCTGGTTGTGTCCAAGGTGCTTATCCCAACGAGTAAATCAAAACACAAAACATCATTCCAATATTTCAATAAAATAAATTTCAAAATTTTTAACTTTGGCGGATCCAAGGGAGGTTCCAGAGGAGCGCCCTCCCCCGTACAGCCCAAAATTTCTTCATTTTCATGCAGTTTTTGGCCAGTTTGACTCAAAAAATGGGCAAAATTTGGGTCCCCGAAGGTTGGCGCCCCCCCCACCGGAAATCCTGCATCCGCCAGTGTTTAAAGAAAACAAAACAGGCTATATTTAACTATCTAAAAACCAAATTGGTAAGGGTGTACACTGCAATGTTAGTAGACTATATAAATAAGATAAGCATTTTAGACATAAACAAGCTTTTAATTATTTAAAAGCTGAAAATAAAACGCAGGTATGTCTATGATCATGTTTGCTATTGATTATATAATTGTAGTGTTATTTTATGATTAGCTCTACTTATGATTGTGCTAACTTACATTACAGTATGTTTGTAATATTAAAGCTAATCCTGCTCTATACTTTTCTATGCCTCACCTGTACATAACGTCACGGCCTCTGCAAAAGAAATATATATGATAAGCCAGATCAGAGATTGTTGAAGAACGAAAATGATATCATGCATTAAATGATTTAGTTTATGTTATACTTGCACACTGCTGTATTTTGTACAAAAACTCATTTTCTTTGGATACATTATCACAATTGATGACTAAAGCATTATTTTGTTTACAATTGGTATCCATAATACATAAGGCAAGGTTTATCAAAAATAAAACAATTTTATTCCCCTTTGAATGAAAAAAGAATAACAAAATTTACATATATTTCTGCTATGCAGCAAATGCTGTAGTCTTCATATTCTGGTTTTCTCCAATAAAGTGATGCAAATGAAACAATTGTATTATCCCTGTTTAATAGTATCTGATTATCTGTAATCCATTGACATTAAATACATAGTATCCATGTTTTCTATGTATCACTATCCTGCAGATGACTGTATGTGGTGAAAGTAAATGGACCTTAGAATGAATTAATTAGGCTATTTATGATATAAAAATGGAATCTTTAAAAATGACAATTTACACCAGTTGCAATAGATTTGAACAATAAATATATATGGCAGTGTTGATTTTATTCGTAAGTTTTACAAGAGTATTTCTGGAACAATTCATAACATTCGTCTATTTCTTTCTTTTCTTCACAAAACTATTCAGAAATATGTATTCTGTTCCTGGCTATAAAGTTATGTTCTCGGTACTTTCTGTTAACAGATTGGTAGACAAAGTTTTTGGTTTCAGAGAAAATGTAGTCTTCCAAGACTAAGAGTGAAATAACCATAAATATACCAATATTTAAATGTAACAGATGGTGTAACTGCGCCCTAAACTTCATATTAAAAATGTTGCAAAAACGGCAGGTAAAAGTTAAGTTGAGAACGTTGTAATAGTTTCAACCCGACACTGAGCCAGCAAGGTAGTGGTCGGGCTGATCCTACGCGTATCGTTGACCCCCTGAGTCAACCGGACCCCTCATACAATATCGTATGAATATGACTCGTACAGCAAAATTCTGTCCAATGTTACCAGTAGGCCATTTTGAATTTTGACGCCAGAAATTGGCAACTTTCTGGCATCAAATATTAGATTATACAAGGGAGTTTGTGGTGTCAAAGACAATTTCTGGCATAAAGCAAAAATGTTTCCAAACTCTGTCCAATGTTACCAGTGGACCACATTTGATTTGACGCCAGAAATTTCTTTAGATAATTCAATATTTGACACCAGAAATTGTTTTAGTGTCAGAAGTTATAACAAAAAACTAATTCTTTGACATCACATTGGACACATCTCTGAAAACTATTTTCAACAGAGTAAAATATAGTGTTATTCAAATGAATTTCTGGCATCAAATATTGAATAATCTAAAGGAATTTCTGGTGTCAAATCAAAAATGGTCCACTGGTAACATTGGACAGAGTTTTGAAATAATTTTGCTTGACGCCAGAAATTGTCCTTTACACCAGAAATTGTCCTTGATGCCAGAAACTCCCTTGTATGATCTAATATTTGACGCCAGAAAGTTGGGTCGGGTTGGCTCAGGAGCCAAGGCGACCCCTACCCTGCTGGCTCAGGGTCGGACTGATACTGGTACAACGTGTCCAAAAAAAGAGCATCCGTGTTACCGCGTATGAAAATCACAACGTGAACTTTAACGAAAATATCATACTTAAATGGCACAGAAACTGGAAATGTTATTGTCCTGATTCTGGATTCTGCAATTATTGCAAATAAGATATTATCATTTTTATTGATATGAATAAAAAATTGTATCAAATTTTACTTAAAATAACAATAATTTGCAAAAGAATTTGCCATTATTATAGCTGCATAATAGGGGAAATTTGAACTGCAAAATAAAATGCAATTTTCCCAGATATTTTTGTCTCGGATGGGTAATTTACAAAAGTGCAATTTGGGCGACGGTAAGTGGTCATACTTATAACAACCCGTAATTGTAATAAAAGTGATAAATAATCAAACTTGCCATAAATTTTATTTCGCGTTTCTTGTTGAAAAGTTGTATTTGTTAGAAATAGATTTATCATATTGTTATATAATCATCACTACATTTCTTATTGTTATAGACATCATGTAGTTATCGACCAATAGAATTACATAAAATATGATCAAAACAATGATATACTGAATTGGCATATGAAAGTATCAATTGTTAATTTTTCTCATGCATAGTTATTTTTATTGTAGACATCAATCTGTATATGCGCATCATGCTAAGGTTAAAAGTACATGTTTGTTTTTTAAATGGCAATAAATGAATTCTTTCATACAAATAAATTACAAACGGTCTTGTTTCTTTTTGTCTCATTTGGCATCAAAGAACCTACAGAATAACAATTAGTCCGTCCTCCGACGTTTTCCATTCTTTAGTACACTACTGATCAAAGATACTTTCACACATAGATCTATGCACCTGTTCTCTCCTCAAAGCAGAGCAAAAATTACATCACTGCAACCCATATTGTCACTCCATATTTGAAAGACGTAAGCATCATAAAATCATCTTTATGTTTCTTATGCCCACAAACATATTATAATCTGATGTTTTAACATTTTCTTCATTTTGCACCCGCATAGTCTAATGTTTTGCTAAACATGATACTTAAATTTCCCTTAAAATTACGTTGTGGCTCTAAAACTGAGATGATCAGCAAGCGCAGTGATTTATTTGTGATGAATTCTGCGACTGGTAACTAGTTTCCGATGTTCTTTACGGCCGTTTGTCATTTTGTCCTTTTGTCCAAATTTGTTCTCATTCATTTCTTTTTGAATATTTATGTTAGCAGTAAATGGCCATGTTAAAATTAGCGTAATAGTTTTATATTTTAGGATTAATGTTTAACGTGAGACTAGCTGCATTAGTAGTTCTAAGTAATAGCTAATTAATTTAAATTCTTCTACCTAATTATGCAACTTTGCCGTAAATAGGAATCACAATTTTACTTTTATCAACAACATAACTAATATTGGTATCCACTTGTTTTAGAAATGGACGTATAATTAGTCACTTTCTAAGCTTTATGCTTTTGATTAGATGTGTAAGTTTGCCTGCCAACCCAATTAGCCAAACTAAATCGGGTATGACATTGCCTATCCACAAAATTCTATTGTAAGATTACAAACTTTCCCATTATTCAACTAGACAATTGGCTTCACCGGCTAGCCCGGTACTTTTCACAAGGTTTCGCACTGCGAGTCACGATTGGGCCTATCGGCTAGTTGCAAGGCGCACTTAAGAGAGAAATCTTGGAAATGATTTTGCTTGCAGCCATTTAGGCAGTGCCGTTCCTGAAAATGTCTATCAAGCGCAAAGACCACAACATATTCATGGCGTCTAAAGCAGAACACGCAGCTGCATCTGATGTCGACTTTATGTATCAGAAATGACCAGACTAATGCTTCCGACCTTTAGTTTATGTTTTTCCATCATGTCCCAAGTAATAGGCAAACAATCAGCCTGATGAACCACGATATTCCCAAAGCGAGCGCAAACTTGGTCATAAAAAAAGACAATGTTTTGTTCGGTTCTGCCACATGTCTGTCTCTGATCTTTCCAGCCAGTGACGCTTCAGTTGTCAAATCCAGGGGTCAGTCGATGCAAAAATTAGGAGTGAGCCCCTCAAGGATGTTTCACCCCATCAAACAGGAAAAAAAGAGTCCGGGATCCTGAAGAAATACACCACCCTGTATTGCTCATTGGGATTACCTGAGATCTGTCACAAATTCAATTTCTGTCGGCTCAGACAATTAGACTGTAACATTGTCATTTTGCTCAGTAGTTGTTTAAGGTCGTTTTGAACATGTACACAACTTTATTTCTTTCAATATTTCCTTTTTGGTCTGCAATTCAAGTGGTTCAATATAGGTTTTTCCTAATTCTTTCCCCTGTTAAATTAGGCAGATTTGGTAGGGAATTTGTACTATTTTTAGTAAAAGAACTGACTTTGAACTAACTTTTCAAGTTATTAATATTGGTCTTGCACTAAAATCAGCCTTAATTTCCCTGCCTCATCTGCCATATCTGCCTAATTTGCAAAATCTGCCCAAGTAGACGAAGCAAATGGGAAAACCCTTATTGCAGTGCAACGGTGTTCTCAACTTGGGATCACTCAGCTAATGCAGCTTTAATCCAGCAAAGCCTCAATCGGGCAATAAAGCTTAAACTCACAGCACTGAAACCTAAATTAGACTGATCACTTCTTTTTCGCATTAAACAGTAAGTCCACATTTCCACAATTCAACTTCACAGAAAATTGCCATGCAGTTTTAGAAGGTGTAAAATACAGATTTTGAGGAATTCATTTTGAATTGAATTGAACGTTCAGAGAAACTTAGTTCATTATTGTGTATCTTTGCATAAGCAAATCACATGATATTTGAGCATTTCGTGTTTCCAAAATACGAAAGGAAAGTGAACACTGCACAGCATTATCATAGACTGTAAGGCTCAAACTATTTTTGAATGTCACATTGATACTTGTATTCATTTAACACATAATAATTTTCTAAACACATTATCCCAGTACACGGGAACTGTTCTCTGAACAAGGAACAGTAATATGAAAAAATAACTAACACCACAGAAAATCACTATCAAGTACACTATCCCTGGTTAAACGGAACAGTAAATGCTCCAAAACTCTCGTTACAGTATTAAGATTACTGGGGAGTCAGTTCAGATTCGGAAAAGAATAGTGTAAAATCAAAGAACAATACTCCAACGAGATTAAATGAAACCTGTCGGTATCCCGGTAAGCCTCATGCTCGGTGCAGCTTAATATTGTAGGGGGTAGTGGCGGGGGTCCTGGTCCAGCTTGTTGAACTTTATTCTTGTGCCCTCTTCCCAAGGGGCAGGGATCGTCGGAGGTCTGGTCCCAGAAAACTGTAATGGCTGCCTGGAACACAACACAATCCCCTCATCGATACATGTCCTCTATCGGGCATGAAGCTCAATAAAGAATTTACAGAGTAGCACTGTTTACCCATTTTTTTGAGTACAGTTATCATTGACAAGAAAGATTGTCAAATGTTTTCAGTTATTCGTGTGTCTAAAATGTAAAGTTTTCAAAGACATAGGTTGGAAGGGAGTTATTAATCCTTTTCTTTCTTTACAAGTTGTTCTAACGTTTTCTTACGTGAACAAATTAAAGCAAATTTAATAAATGTTTTTCATAAAACCGATTACTTCTGCAAAGGGCATAGCAGGAGTTTATTCCGAAAAGTTTTACTGGCGTTAATTAAGAAAATGATCAACAGTATTTGATCCAGAGGTCACCGTGCGATTAGACCAATAACAGGATGTTAGTGAAATTACTCATCTAGTCAAGGACAACTTCTCATCATACATATGCAAATTGCAGTTTCTGGTCCCTAGTTTATCCATTGACACTCTACTGATTAACATTTTGTTCCTATGTTTGGAGAAATAATAGGAATACGAGGAAGCAATGATGTCAGTTTTAGTGTTGTTAATACTTCTGTTTTGAATGAAAAGATACTGTACAATATGATTATGCAAATGTTGATATCTAACAATTACATAATTATTGAAAGAGATCCACGTTACGTTTTAGAAACACACAAAGTGAACAGCTTTTTTACATCCAATGTTGCGAAATATTACAGTTGTGAAAATTTATAACCGTTTGGAAATAGAAATGTAGTCATGAAACCGAAATGTTGTAATTTCTAAGCTATCAATATTAGTTACTTTACTGTTAATTGTACAAATTGTCCTGCCTAGTCTGTCTACGAAGACAGGCAATAAATAAGAAAGCTCTAATGGCTAAGGCACGTCAAAACGAGATATTATCTTGTCGATTTGTTTTTTTACCTTTTCTGATGGACCTGACGAAAATAGGTTTTCAACTTATTCAATGATTTTTGTACATATAAAAATGTCATTTTTGTTAAGTCTAAGATAAAATTTAAATTGTTACAATCATTTGTTTTGGTTGAAATAAACTAATGACACTTGTGAAATTAAAAAAATGGTAAAATAAATTTACAAATTAGTACCCTATCAACCATCATAATACAATAACTCAAAGTTTGTTTCCAAACAAACAAATCGACAAGAAAATATCTCGTTTTTTCGTGACTCAGCCAATGTCACAGCCAAATTTATTCCTAGTTTAATTAGCATTAATCTGAACTGATATGGTTCTGAGTTTTATTTAGTTCCCGATTTCACCACCGTCATTACATAGTAAGTGAAAGACAACGTTTCGAATGTTTATCTTAAGTTCAGCAGCAGGGAACAAAACGAAACTGCATGCCTTTCAGCCATTTTTAAAGTTTAAATACATCTATTTATTCACAGCATTTAAAATTCTATCCCCGGTATTGATGTTGCAGTTTTATTGCATGAAATATTTTATTCTCATTTTGTCTAACTCTGCTTGAAAAACTGTTTACCTGAGCCCCCATAAATCACTCTCGCGTAGATTGATCACAAAAGAAACCCAATATACCCTATCTCAATGTTTATAAATGACCATAAGCCGTGACAAATGCAAAATTATGATGCTACAGACTTTGTTTTCTTGCCCACTATAAATCAATTCCATGAGGCTGTTGTACGTGACAAAACAAACTGTGACTTAAGCAAACTCTGCACACATAGTAAGAACTAGAAGATCTGCATTTTTATGCACGAGATGAAAGACAACAAAAAATTCAAATGTATATACATGTATAAAGCACCAAAATTCGACTTGGACATCTGGTCATTTATTGATATTTCTGGTCTTGTCAGTCATTTTTTATGGAATCTGGTAATTTTAATTTACATTTTTACCAAACTTAAAAAACAATAAATAGAAATAGGTGTTTGAAGATGAATGGCTTAACATACAATTTGCTCCCAATGATGCTAACAAACCAAAGGGTAAAACACGTTTTGACCATTGTTTTGAGGCTGGACGAATAAAGACAAACTACTCGTTAGGCTTATTTTTTGTAATCATTTGAAATTACATTGCATGGTCAGGATTTTCAAAGTGCCCTGATTAAAAAAAAGAAATTGAACTTGGTCCTTAAAAAGCCAAACTGTTCATAAATATCAATACAATTTTCCTGATCGACATATTTCTTGATTAACATGCAACCAACCATATCCTTCATGACCACATTTTGCTGTGTGACATACCTTTTCTTTTCTTTTATATTTTAAATTCGATTTCAAAGTGCGGCAGGAAATGTAATCCAAACAATTCAATAAAAAAGAACTGCTGGAAGGAGGAGATAAAATGGCATCCAAAACAATGGAATTAGCTCCCCTGAACTGGCGTTTTGTGCAAATTTTTACGACTTGCTGCAATATCCCGTTTTGTTTTGAAACAGTCACATTTGAATTGAATCCAATTTTGGGGGACTTGTTTCAGTATAAATGAGCAGCTTGGTCAGCAGGGATCAAGGGATCAGGTCTCTAACAAGCTTTCACTCACAGATACCAATAAAAGTGCACTCAAAGCAGCTTTATTCTTTAGGATTGCTTCTGTCAGCTTGTGTAGGACAGCTTCAACTTGTAATAACTAGAATTCCTCTCTGTTACTCATTCGTCTACGAACGGAATTGGAGGCTTTATGATGGAATAATTGCATGGTAGGTTGTTACAGTTGTTATCTTGAACACGAGCAATTTACACCTAAAATGTAGACAGTTAACCTTCTCATTATTTAGTTTATTCGTTTAAAACTTTTTTTTAGCAATAGACATAACCATCTATAGAAAGAATAGTTCAGTGAATGGGCTGGTGGTATGTTATAAATTCTCTGCTAATTTATTGTGAGCTTTTTGAAAATTATGTTAATTTGGAAGTTCGAGAACAAGGGAATTAGACCCAGCATACACTAAAACCACAGAGTTAGTGTTATTGCTCCACGGCTTAGGCTTTGGTTCCTTAATATTACAGATAAATTATAAACACCTAATTGAATGAACGTGGACAATATTTTTATTCCTGGATCTCTCTGTGACATTTGCTTTGAAATATTAACACAAATGTTTTTAGAAAAGAATGATACTGTTTTTGACACTGAGAAACGTCGTACTAAAGAATTTCCTACCCGTTTTGACATGGTGATGTAAATATGAAGGTCATTCTAATGATAATAATTTATAATAGCGGTAATTTTAAAAAGAACACACACGTAGTTGGCAACCTCCATTTTGATACTGGAGACCATAATTACTAAATTACCAACAGGCTTTGCACAGAATTTGAAATACATTGGTCATCACTAACCATTAATTGAACCCGATAGCGTAGTGATTTCCACGTCGCACTGCTGCACAAGCGATCCAGACTCTATTCCTGGACAGAGTAGAGACGTAAATCAGTAAATCACAGCCTCACTAGACCAAGGTGTAAAATAGGTATCAGTCCTATGTGAAATGACAGATGTGCGCCATACGGAGATGCTGCCAATCACATAACCTCGAGGTGACGGCTCACTTGAGGGACAACTCGCACCAAGGTTGGGTGAGGTCTCAGGGTAGTTCCTTGCTGAAAAGTTAAAAATTGTAAACCGCAGTTAATCCCCTAACTGGTGATAACTGCAGTATTCCAAGTTCAATTGATTTTAACTTCAACTTTACCAGTGAAAAAGAATGCGATTCTAATGTCATTAAAAAGCATATCATCTTCTTTTAGAAATCACCCTGTGCTTTATGCAAGTCAATAGCACAGCATATTTTCCAGACTGTTTCAAGCCTAACATTTGAGCATGTATTCAGTACTCTAATCAGACTAACTTCTTTTTTCAATGTACATGGCACAAAAATGGTTGTTGAGTAGGACCCAATCCAAAGTTTAGAAATGTATACATTTCTTAATTTCTCATAAAGTGTTGTGTTGGTACATGAAATACATAGACTAGCTGTTGTTATAATATCGTTCTAATTTAACTTCCAATAATTCGGAACTATTCCATTCCATTATAAGACTGATCTAGATTTCAATCCATCTACATCAATATTTCTGTCACAGGAGATTTGTTTAGATTATCATCGATGAAACTCACTTAGGAAGTTATTATACACTGTCATATTTTGATCCCTTGTGAAAAGCTTCCTGATAGCTTACAAAATATTAAACTCTTCTGCGACTCGTAATTGTTTACTTTGGCTGATTTGATTTCTCATTACAATAGATCTCAATCCAGTTAAACTGATATTTCCAGGGTTTTAATCAATTTTATTGCTGGGGTAGAGAGCAGTTTTGCTTCGTTAGCTTAAGATTTTCTGTTAATTTTGAATTTTCACACTACTTTATGTACTGTAAACGTAATTTTGTTGGGCAAAGTAACTGCACGGTTTTACATCTCGAGAAACTAACGAAACCTGGAAACAATCAAAAATCAAACCATCTCATTTCTTCTAATGACATTTACTAGATTTAGAATACTTTAAAATTTGCCAATAGAAGACAGTTTTCTAAACTTTCTAAACAAATGTTATAGAAATTCGGTGCACAATTCCTGAAAATTATTAATACTTTATTTTTGTTTTTTGTTGGATCAGAGTCCATTATAGGGGCCATAGATTAACCGTTTTGGACTTCGTGTGACCTTTTCCATGGATTTAAGGCCAGGGTAGATCTCTCACTTGCACTCTTTCTTGCTTTCGTGCAGTGATCCCAAAGGTCACGTCTGGTGCTACACCTCTCTTTTCGACCAACAGGGGTGTACACTGTATAAGCGCGCAGGCTCGCCTTTCAGCCATCCCTCATAAAACTATCGGCGTGCAGTAAATTCCTCGGAATGTATTTGAACATAGAAAGCAAGGGGGATTTATTTAATTTTATTGCCATGTCTTTTGGGAGAATAAGAAGAAAGCCTGTTACTTCCCTTTTCTGGAAAATGGTTGAAGAGAAATTTATCGAGAACCAAAACCATCACGGCTACAAACCACGAAAATAATAGAGGTTTTTCTTATTAATTTTTGCAGCGTGCTTAGGTCTTGGCTACTCCTATGTATTTGGTCAGGTGAAATTATACTACTTAGTAAAATATTTAATATTAGTAATCGAAAAATTACCAATTTGGTAATGGAGGTTAAATAAGTAATTTTAACTTTAATATTAGTTATGTTACATGTACCAGTAATAGGATAAATTCTCTTGCCCAATTTGGCAAAGAGTCTTGTATTTTAGGCAAGATAAATAAGAAAAACGTTTACTCATATTTGCCTTTATTACATAGCGTTAACAGTAATACTCGTTAACTACGCTACTTGCAGTCAAATAGTGTATTCTGTGATAAATAGAAATACTGTTCATTTTTAGACTCACTGATTGTGCATTACATGGCTTGGGGCTTCTTGCAGTGTAAAGTGATGGCTTAAAGTTATCGCGAAAAATCCTGTAAATAACATAAGCAGATTGATTAATAGTTCCCTTGTTTCATATCTTTTTATTTTGAGAGATTTAGTCTTAGATGTACTTGAGATGTCACTGTCAAATCGACAATGGAAATACCATTCCTGTAAACCATTCTTATTGATGGTCCGCTCAAAGGATGGAGTCAACAGAGAGAAGTATTTAAGTCAAGTGTAAGAGGGAAATTACACGTTGCATACAATACTACACTGTCCCAACTTTTAACCCTTTCAGGGGAGTGCTGCGCTCCCCTGGCTCAATTAGACACCCCTGGGACCTTGGAAGCCTCAGGATGCCCCCAAAGGTGATTTTAGTGTAAAAATGCATTTTTATGCAAATTGTAAAGGTGCTGGAGTTTTAAAAAATTGACCA
>JBCAUI010083436.1:0-19584 GCA_038406195.1 Haplosyllis anthogorgicola | reverse complement strand
TAGCAAACCTTGTGGCCTTACTCACCAAAATTCTGACAAAGTGCAAAACATCTCTACCCTGAGTAGTCACCGCGTCATAACAACAAGAAAGATGGTTTCGTGACATCCAACATTTCATGCAAGATTTTTACTAAAACTTTTTGAATGTTGTTGGAAAGTGCCAGATGAATGGCCTCCAGTTGAGGGCATTACAAATTCGTCTGCCAGAAACGAGAATATGAAATACACGTAAGCAAGTTCTTTACGTTTATATTTTCTCATTAATTAAGAAAACACACCATTTGAATCTATAACAAATTGTATTGGCATAAAATGCCTCCCCAAGCAACACTTGAGCCAGGCTTTAATACGGTTTGCATTAATTGGGAATTGAAAAAGCACATTCGATTAAAGATAATTGGATTTTGCACTTAAGGAAAATAAAAAAGATTATGTGATCTCATATTATAAATATTTAATCAGTGTTATTATTCTGCTAATTAGAGACCGTGTTTTCATTCCTATCTTTGGTCCTGGGAACTTGAACACATGCAATGTTCAATCATATATCATTCGTTAGAGAAACTAAATTAAGTCTTCAATCCTATTTTACAGTTAGTACATTTAGCTGTTATACTTGGTGATGGGATTGTGATAGACTAGTAAAGCTGCAAAGCTATCAAGCAATCCAAATAAGAAAATTATTCTGTATTTTTTTATATTTCATCCGACGCTTTTGTGGATTGGAGACCATAAGACAGACTGTTTAAATTAACAATGAATTCTATTTATTTCACCTGTTATATTTACTTTACCATGACAATGTCACGATCTTTCTTTTCTGCTGAACTCCAGTTCAAGAAAGTAGGAAAAAGAAGCTGCATTTCATGTAAAAGTCAATATTCACATGGGCCTTTCACACATTGGTGAATGGAATAGGTTGTAACAGATATGTTGTAAGCTGCTACAGAATCTGCCTTAAAACTCAAGCATCAATCACAAAGTGTCTGATAGGACCATATGTAAATATTGACTCCTCCATGCAACACTACAGAGGATAATTTTCCTTTAAAGGAACCCTTAGAATGTGGCAAACACTTTTGTAGTTGGAACAATGCAATTACAAGTTGACCGGTACTTTGCATGCACAACTGCACCCGTTTGGGAATTGGGGATTGTACTTTGAGTGAAATGCACTTCTGTATTTGCTATCCACGTCTTGTAAATTATTAGTTGTACTGATCATATCTTAACTCGAGCGGAGAAATCGAATTAAATGCATTGTTTAAGCATGAATACTCACTTGCTAATATTCAATCAAAAATCAGAATGAAACTTAGATCTAAATCGTTTTACATAAAACTACAATTTCCCGTGAAATCTCAACACAAAGAACAAAATGGATCGCACTTGAAATTTGATGCATGTCAAACAACTTAATCAGAGATGTCTTTGATTAAGCACACGCCAGATGACAACGTTTGCTGTCAAGTGGGAAATGGGATTTTGCTGTGTGATATTTGAATATTGCCTTTGTTTTAATCAATGTTGTAGGTAATGCTGTACACTTGTCAAACAAACCTGAAGGAAATGTCATATTTCTTACATTTTGTATTGCTAGTTCCAGACATTCAACATACCTATTGATTGCTGATAACTTCACAATATATACTTCATTTATTATCCTAAACCCTGCTGCCCACATTTTCTGTCGCACTGTAATGCGGCTTTGAGTCTTCTATCGACTATTTGTCCTGTACGGTCTATTGTAATCCTCATGTAATGACGCCATATTCTTCTACTTTGTTGGTTCTTTTGTGAATAAGCAGGTTGTGTCCGACTGATATCATTCATGACGGAGTGAGAAGCTCAGAATAGCCTTTCTTGACAGATTGTGTGATATTTCACACTGAGTAAAGAAATCTCCTTTGATAAGGGAAAACTCAAGCCAGTTTTGCAACATGGATCTTTTAAGTAATGAGTGTAGGGATGGCATTGAAAGGTCGTAAACAACCGTGGCAAGTATAAGATTTCAAAAGAAAGAATTTATGTTTCAGAAAAGGCAACAGTCTGGCGTCTAAACCTTTACCGTTTTGAATCACGCAACAAAAGCTGGATGTATCAAGTACAACTTGCATAACAATCTGCTGCAAATCCTCTTCCGTAGATGATATTATGTGGACAAACTCATTCTAAAGCAAATCTGATAGAAAATCTGCTGAAATTTTTGGCGTCACATTAAAATATTATTGACATAAAGAGAATAAAATGAAATGAAAATCAGTGATGAAAACTGATGCAACAGTGCCAAAAGCCATTTAACATTCACACATTCTAATTATGTCATTCAAATGAAAAAAGAAGTAACTTTGACGATCACTTTGTTCTTAAAGGGGAGAAGCTGTGCAGCGACATCAGTAGTCACAGCTTTATTTGCCGTCGAGTGTTACCGATGACAAAAAGGCAAAACAGCTTCACTGTCCATACAGTTAGGAGAACGTCCTGTTATCAGTGCCAAGTAACACAGACTGGATCTTAAATAACACGACCGCTGGGACGGGAATGAACAATATCGGAATTGCCCCGGACGATAAAAGTATTTGATAACAAAGCAGACCCATAAATCAGTTGTTTGGATTTACAGCAGGGCAGTCAAAATGGAGTTGCAGTACGTTACAAAGGTTTACGCTTGGCTCGTGATTACCTTTTCTTTCTTCATGATGGGTTTATCCGTTGGTAAGTACTAACATTATTCTATACATTGCTAGCGTGTTACAACAACGCAATAATCTATTTTTAGATCTTTTTAGATCTAGTTTTAGATCTAGTTTTAGGATAACGCCGGAATTAACACACGTTGCAAACGAGACATTTGTTGGTGAATGATGGATTGCTTGGGTTTAACTAAAGCCTTTAGGGCCAACAAACATCTACCTCTGACATGTTGACTTGATCCCTTCACAAACCCCTAAACCGCATTACTTTCCATATCATTGACAGTTTGAACGATGCATTTCTTGACGATATCTCAAATCAAGTCTCCGAAAATCTCACATCAGCGGAACATGTAGACAATAGAAATTCACGTGGTGCTTATGTTTTTGTAACAGAGGCACTGCAAGAAACTACGTCCTTTTATTTCGTCCTCAACCTCAAGGCAATATTTGATTCAGTACTGTCTTACAATTTGCAATGAAATAATTTCCTCTTCTTGTGAGTTTGTATGAACAAAGTTAAAGAATGTAGGAAATGTCCACATCGGTGCTACCTTTTTCAGACTAAAAAATAGATGTTGTTGTTGTAGAATACATATATGAGTCTGCAATGCACTTTTGTGTCTTATTTATGAATATGGTTCGTACTAATTCGCAACCTGCAACCATTTAGCACTAATTCTCAGGTTGAAACCACCTGCTACCACACGGGATTTACCTCGAAAACACAACTTCAAAGAGACTGAAAAATTATTCATAAAAACGAACTGTTAACCGTCACGCAATTTTGCTTGAAACTTTCAAAATGACATTTTACCGCTGACAAATATTGCAGAGGCAGCTTTACTTCAGAACCAGAAAAGGCAATTAAGTTTCGGTGTAGAAATCACTCAAAGAAATTTTAATTAATCTTGCCTGTGATTTATTGGGTGTAAGTATATTTAACCATGAGGAAATAATTGGAATTACTCGTCAACGCCTTCCTTTCTTCTTTTTCTAGATAAAGCTTATTGTTAGAGGAATACAGATTTACAGAAAACTAAATGAATCCGTAACAAATGATTTCGATTACTTTCTGGTGCAAGGCTTCTTATATAGCAAAAACTAATTTTCGGTTGTCATGATTACAGAGTGTATTTTTGTAATATGTTACCATTTCAGAAATTGGCTTCAATACAAACTAGACTGTGTAGCATCAACAGCAATAAAATTATTTCTACCATCATTTACATCGTGATTACACACAAAAATAGATTAATTACAACAATTTTCTTCCTCAGTGACCTTAATTTTCTGTTGTGATCTGCTCGTGAAATGAAAAGTTACAAGCGATATCGATATGAATGTGTCTTTGGTGTGATACATGTTAGATCTAAATTTTTACTAAACGCCAACGTGCACATAATTTAAAAGTGAACAAGAATGTTCAATACCAATGGAGAAGTACTTCTAAAAAACTGAATGAAAAGCTGTTTCAAGGCAAGGGCTTGAAACGACAACTGGAGGCTCAACGGTAGAAGCTGCATCAAAGGCGGCTTTATTCGGGTGAATCTAGGGCTTGAGAGGTAGCTAATTAGCAAAGAAGCGATTGTAGCTACTGAAGACTCCAAAGAATTATGTACACACTGCTGTAGTTCAAACGTCTTTACAGAGGGTTGAATCCGTGAACTTTATGCCATACGAGATGGAATAAATCTATCAGTTTGCTGACAATAAATCAATGAAATCACTGGATTTATTTTTGTTATTAATAATATAATAAATTTGTTAGATGTTTACCTTCAACAGTATTAGCTTTTTTAAGGAAACTAAAATTAAACTAGTTTCCAACAATGGAGTTTCCTTTAATTTTAAAGTAATTATTTGGATTTTTAATATTTATTTTTCACGTAAGCGTGCTTTTATTTGACCATTCGATATATTGCATTGCATTGATGTTATTTTTCCCCTGGTAAGCCAGAAGTCAATTTTATCATTTCAAGGCAAACTGGATGCCAGTCAAACATCCTTATCCGTCGTGAGTGAACCATTTAATCACCACTTTACATTGGAAAGTGATGTCTTTCCACTCAAGGGAAATCTACAAGACCAAGAGACATCTGCTTGTGGCATGCTGAAAAGTTGATCTCTTCACAGTTGACTTTTATCCCATGTGGGGCTTAGACGTTTCCTGACATTCTGCGAAATGTGTGGGGGTTGCCCTTACAGGTCTGTGTAGAGATTAACTTCTAGCTGTTGAAACAACCGACTTTAGTTGTCATGTGAGTTCGCTTAAACCCAAAACCTTGGTGGACTTTTGATGAAGTATTTAACTTAATGCTTTTCTTATCCATTGCCCATGCTTCATTCTGAAATGTCACGGTTCTGAAGAAGTTCGAACCTAAAATAAGCTGCATCCAGGCATCTTTGACAACTCACAGATCGTGCACTGGAGCAATATCCTCCTGTCAAAATGGCAATAAGGTTGGAGAGGAGGGAGTTTGAAAATCAATTCATTACAAACATGTAATCAAATTATTTTTGTTCTGTTCATGCTAGAAGAAGAAAACAATAATCACTATTCATGGGCGTAGTGGATTACTTTTTAGTGCCATCATTGATTTTCTATTCCTGTTGTTGATTGTTTGCATAATGAAACTACCATTACATAACTTGAATATTTGTCACATTCCTTTAAATATGAAAAAAGACAATTTTTTCTCAGTAACCCTCGAAATGCAGTCGTATTGTGTGGAATAGTAGGATGCAAGGTTATTGATTGCCAATTCAAAGCTGTAGACTCTTTTTGTACATTATATTTAAAGCTTAAAATATCTCAGCCTTGATTACAAGGAGAGATAGTTCTCACAAATAACTCCATGGCCATTTTTGATTTCGCTGGCAGATGAACAGTTGTACAGTAGACCGCATTAAGACTCTTGCTTTTGAGCCTAATATCGGCTCGCCACATTATTCCAGATTACTGGCCCTTTTGTGAACAAACAGCTTGCAGAGACCCGATACTATTCATCATCCACAATCACCCAGAATTACTTTTTAACTTGTGTTGAGTTCTTCACACTTGGTATTCAGAGTTGAAGATCCCTTCATCCCAAATAAGCACGGTACCATGAACAGCTCTTTTCTCTCCCTTTTTCATGTTTCGCAAGGGAACTTAAATGAAGGAAATCATCCTCAGGGGGAAAACCGCAAGAAATAAACAGGCAATATTTACCTAGGTTCGGGTTGAGGCGTGTACATTTTTAGTACTGTACTTCATCGACATTAGTGAAAGACGCACCTTACTGACCTAATGAAGAAAGTGAAGTGAACAGTGGAGTGTACTTTGATGCCCATAAAAATCCTGGCTCGATTATTTTCCAAACTAATATTGATTTCTGTCCTGGTGTGGGGCATAAGAACTGCTTAATAATATACGCATACCACAAAATGCACATATGAGTTCATTTTACATTAACCTACCGAACACATAAACATGACATGATTCTTCAGTTGAAGAGAAATACTCGATGTAATTTTTGAAATAGCTATTGACCTCTTTCAATAAATGTGATGCAAAACTAAAGGATTTTTTGCAGAAAATACAGTCTTACATTGCGAAAGTACTTGACAAATCACAGGCCACACAGAATGGCAATACTCTCCTGTCAAACTATAATGGGCTTGGAGATTCATAACCCCAGAAATCATGTCTCTGTTTGATTACAATCTGATTACTCTTGTTCACTGCATGTAACTGAGACAACAGGGCAGTTCGTATTACACCTCTTATTTAATGTAGTGGATTGGATTTCTGCAAGCAATTGGCTTTTCCTTTTGAAGAGCCAGTTGTAGTTTGGGCATGCCGTTTCCTAAAATCTGATAGTGTTGGGATTTATGGACAAGAAATCTTGTATAACGAGGGAAGTCATGTTTCTGCGTTGTAATGCTTTCCTAAAGTTGTCCTCATATTTTATCTGCTGGAATACATTGATGACATGACTTACATTAAATTTACCTTGGTCTACAAAATCGAAGATGTTTGAACTCTCAATGAAATTGTGAACACTATGAATATAGGTATCTTTTTTCTGGTTACGACCAAACCACCATTTATGAATAAATTTCAATAATCTCTGTAGCTAAACTACCTAGTCCTAGCAAACGAGACACTTTATCTGTACATATAATTTACTGTTGTAATAATATTTTCAAAATAATGTATTGCAGAATCACGTGAATATTGTCAAAATGAGAAGTTTACTGGAAAGTGTTCCAGAGATGAAGTGATAGTCATGGAAACTGCAGTTTATGGAAGAATGAAATTTTCCAGATGCATTGAAAGAGATTATGGATATGTGGTAAGTGTACTAAACACACGTAAAATATGTTTTATCTGCTTGATTTTCTTTCTATGTAATATAATTAATTCTATCTTATTGCACACATACGCAAATACACACGTAACAGGTCAACAATGTACCGTCCTTCTAACAAAATAAACTCGTCGAAGCATTCGTTGATATGTTGATATGCAACGATTAGTCAAACTAGTCGGCCAGATAGGTTAATATTTTTAATTCAAATAAATGATTTGTTTAAAGTTACAGTTGTTCAAAAATCATATGCAACATTTCAAAGTGGCATCACTGCGATACTCGGCAGATACGTAAATCTACACTTTCTCCTGCAGGGTTCCTGTGAAGCCAATGTGATGCCTGCAGCTGATAACATGTGCTCTGGACGTCGCTCCTGTGAGATTCCCATCCCCAACTCTCACTTTGATCTGACAAAACCCTGTCCAAATGACCTCAAGTCTTATTTGGAAACCAGTTTCAGTTGTTTGAAAGGTACAGGAAATTCGCGCAGCTTTTTTTCTCACCAATGTAAATAAAAATATCAATTATTAAGATAAGTACAATAAAGTGATGTTACAGTTCCTTTTCGCTGCAGGAGTGCCAGCAGGAGATCAAAAACTTTATTTCATTTCATCTCTAATGACTTTCTTTGATGGTGATGTGATTGACAATAAGTAGCACTGGGTAATGTTTGAGACAAAAAGAGAAATGATAAAGTTGAGATTCTTTGAAATATCGTGTAATCGGATGTTCGGACGGAAGGACTATTTACCAAGATCAGTAATGATATAGAGCCCTTCTGTTTTTGTTATCTGTGTTCAGAAGAAAGGCTTTCCTTTGATTTCTTTTTATCCCTTGAGAATAACAGATATAAGGGGTGAATAATAGGAATTTTTCTCTCAACCAAAGTTTAAATTCAAATGTCGCTGATGTTATGATCACAGAAAAATGCAAATTAAGCACAATAACTCTGAGCATTGTTAGAGCTTCCACACTTCAATTTGGCAAATATTGACAATACTGTTGTACTCAAATTACCTGGAGTTTATCTGTCAATGTCAGATATATTTTATTACCTTACACGTCTAGCAAAGTTATGCAAAAAAATTAAAGTATGCACATCTGAAAACAGCAACACTCGTTTCGATGACGCAAGATGCAGATACCCGACTATAGATAATACTTGGAAAGAACATTCTAAATGAAATTTGTAAAGCAAGTTTCTTTCATACACTTGGTGTAGAGTAAAATTTTTTATCAACGGGAAACCAATATAGTTTTGCTGTAACTATCCACTTTGATTACAGATAACCTTGTATCTGCCACAAAATATCTTTTAGTTGTGTAACTGGACACATGTAGCTTTTATTTGCCTTATTACCTAATATATGTACAGAAACTGTAATGGCAGTTCTTCTTATAATTCTTTCCTATTAGCTGTATCGGGAGACGGAGCTATGTGTCGCCCGGGCGAACCTCTGCGACTGATCGCACCATCTGGTAACATAGCTAATGTACTAACCGAGGAAACTAAGCTCGGATCTGCCGACTGTCCCTGGATGATACAGGTAGTTTTCATCCATTTAAATTCGCTAGAGTCCATGACATGTTAAAATGATAACATTCAGAAATACGACGTAAGTGTCGTTGAGACTGAAAACAATACCGGTCGAAATTAAACCGTGCAAACTTGTAGGCCAACAGTACAGCACAAACTTTTGGAAACAGCTGAATTTCCTCGCCTAGTACGTTTTAGTCCTACAAAAAGCACAGTGTGAAATCCAGTTGTTCGTAAACTAACTTACAAATCATGAGTGGATTGTTAATTTCCAATATCTCAAAGTTTATTTTTCAAATCTTGAGATGCATTCTCTCTTGTGTCTGTTTACTACAATCATGCCCAGTGCAGATTGAACACAATATGACATCCTTATGAAATATTAGCCTTTTATTGATTTATCTAACACTCTTCTGTCCACATAATATTTCGAGGGCTCAGAAATTGGATCTTTATAATGTTTCTCATTTTTCAGGCAAAGCCAGGGCAGAAGATAAGTATCACTTTAATGGACTTTTCCACCATTCAAACTAATGATGATGTTTGTCATGCCTACGCGATCCTCAGAGAAAATCATCCTCAACGAAGTAATACTATATGTTCTGGAAAGAGCAGAGAATCTCAAGGCTACACTTCAGTGTCTAATGTTCTTGAAGTGCGCATTATAGGAGGCAGTACAGAGCAGACTAAAGGAACTAGATATTTCATATTAAAATATAAAGGTAAGTGAAGAAGCATATATGTTTTGAGCCTATTAGATACCTTTGTATCATCAATAATAAAAAACAATGCAAAGCATAAATAACAAACTGTTTTACATGTTAAACTATTTTGAACTAATATTACATGATAAGATGCAATCTTTCATAAATATGTCCCTGGCATGATGAGAAGCAATAAAAACTTGAGATTTTCAGAGCAGTTTTTGCTGATACTATTGAAAACTTTGCAGCAACGCATTATATTTCAATAGATTTTTCATGCCATAAAAAAACATTTGGGTGGCATGTGGTGTATGAAAGCCAATGTCTACAAAAGCTCAAAAGGCATGAATACCTTCAGGTTAAAATATAAGCTGATTGTCTCCATGACAATAAATATTTACTAACAATAGCGCACGAATGAGCCCACAGAGCTCCAAGGAATGTTTAGCTACCAGATCACAAAGGAAACTACAGATGTCATTTTCCCATAAGCTGCTTTTATGTCCGTAAATCTATATATTTGTCATGTTATGCAAATTGTATGCTTTACTTTGAACAGCAATTGATAATCTGTGGTACATTGAGGCTGGAGCCTGAGGATTTTCCTTACGGAAAGTTTCTGACTAAAATAATGTTTGTGTTTGAAATATAATAATTCTGTCAAGCAAAGTCAATATGTTTTCACTTGAAAGTGTGGGAGACAATCCGTTTGGTAGTTTCCCGTCAATCCAACATAAATTTTAAATGTAAAGACTGGCAGATTTGTCACTTTTCAAGAAAGCCTTTTCAGTACACTGAATTCGTATCAGTTTGGGAACAATGGCGCATCAAAAGCGCAGTATGAAATCTTTATGTCCTCTGTTCCAGACGTTTCGAAACTGATACAAATTCCGTGTACTGACCACGTGTTAATAAAAACATAATGCTACTATTGGTGAACATGCTAACAATAGCAAATTATCATTTTACTAAATTGCGTTGCAACAAAAATCTGATCTTGAAAAAGTTGTTGTGTCGATGAAAACGCACCACGGGATTCGTTTGGCAATTTTACTGATGTTTTGAAATTAATGGCCAGTTTGTTTTTACTGTACATTGCAGTTATCGGATGCCCAGATTTACTTGCACCTAAAGGCGGTTGGGTAGAAAGAGATGATGAGAAAACAAAAGTCGGATGTCATGGTAGCGATGACACATTTGTTCTTACCTGTTCGGGAACCACTTGGGAGGGAAAATCCAATAACTGCACAGGAGGTATTGATATTACATTAATAACAGATCTGTTAAGAAAAAAATAAACCCCAGATCAAATTTTGATTGTTTATTTGTACTTGTTATATTTTTGCACTTGTGTTTATGCTTCTAGAAAGTTGAAAGTAGCAAATTTTAATATTAATATTAAAATGCATATAGTTTGTCTCACTATTATTTCAGGATCTGATGGAACATTGGGAACTTCTTGGGGACCATCTAATATTCCTATAAGTAAGCATGCCGACAATTAGACAATTAAACATTTTCGGGGGTAAATGGTAACACAAAGTGGTATATAAAAGCGTATTGATTAATTTTATCGGCAACACGCTAATAGACAAAGATATTAATGGTCTAATGATCTTCTATTTCTGTTACAGGCATGTCAATTATACTTATAATGACAATAGCTCTGATTCTGGGAATCATTATACTAATTTTTGGATTGGTGGTATTAAGGTAAAGTAAAAATGTTAGCATTTGTTAACAATTAATGTTTTTGATTTCTCATCTGTGAGATAAATCTTCATTATTTTTATTATGATCATTCTGTACTTTAGGAAAAAGAGACTGGCTTACAATAAAGAACAAGGATATCCATCGGAGAATACATATCAGAGTGCTACTGGCACGGTTAAAGACAGAACAACTCCTCCAATAAATAAACATGAAGAGGGATATTATTATTCCACGGAAAATGAATACGCCTACATTTCTGACTTGCCACCACCACCACCTCCCAGTACAAGAAACGAGGGTTTTTACTCGAGTGGGTATGGTCCAACTGCATCCATATCAAGTAAAAATATTCACCCGCCCCTGATGAGAGGTACCAGTGCTCATGGTCATCCTTGTGTGAAGGGATATGAAAGGGGAGGACCAATGCACGGACACATATATTTAGATGGAGAAGATCCTCCCAAATACTTTGAACTGGATCCCCAAGTGGAAGTACACAATGGAAGAAAGGCAAGAAAGAACAGTTCAAGTTCATCTCGTGGTATGAGGATTCCAATGAACAGTGGAAGTTACAAAACGTCCGGAGCATGTTCTGGATATGATCATTTAGGAGGCGATGGCTTAACTCACAACAAATCAGTATAACATCGCTTGTGGAATTCAATAAACGTTTTTATTTTTACTTAAGCCAATTTGATCTTTTGAATTTTTTCATGACGCGTATTTATATTAAGTTGGTCCATGTAAATATATGGTTTTTAAAAATAAATATTATACTTAGCATTTTTACATCCATTGTAAGAGTTTCGTTTAACTATTTACTGATGTTTTACTCTTGCTGGCAGCATTTACAGTAATTGTAGCTTGAGATTTTAATACATTGCATTTTTCTGGGCGTTGTTACCTATTTTAAAACAATGCAATCAATATAAACCCAGCATGCTAGTTTAGATTTATATAGTAACTGCGATAGGTAATGAGTACTTTTGCAAACACTGAAAATGCTACGCTACACTTTTTTCTTCTATAAAACCGTACACTGTTTGATCATTTGCCACAAACTGTTTACATTATAAAAGTCCAAATTCAAAGAAACAAAAATCGAAAAATTCTACATCATGATGCGTGACTTAAGCTTCTGCTGTTAGGTCACCTTTCATGGTGATGTAGCGTTTAGTCGAATGAGTAATCAGAGGGAATGTTCATTCATACCTCCTCATTTTAGAAACAACCGAAAACTTGGTTCGAGAAGTGTGGTAAGTAGCTAAGCTCGGGTAAGCTGTTAGCTGGCCTGCCCGTGCTGGCTGCTTCCTACTTAGTGTCTATTGCTACGTGTCTAAACTCCGTCTGTCTGCTCTAGCAGGCTGGCGGTTAATAAAAGGGGTAAAATAGTGGGCGGAGCCTGCGTGCGTAGCCGTATTATCCCCGGCAATTCGATAGGTGCAGCAGAATTTTTCTTTCATTTTAAAAAGTTTCAATTTGTTTACGGCTGGGGATCACTACGTTCTTGAGTTAAAATGCACAACATTTATAATGTGATGTGACGGGTTTTTTTACACATCATTAATTATGTTTCAAATAATAGGAAGAAAATCTCTAAAAGGAAGAGTTACAAATGGTCCAAATTGATGTTCCTGGAGTAAGTCCCAAAACCTTGAAAGCTAATGGAGTAAGTCCCAAAACCTTGAAAGCTAATGCGTCGTTTGCAACTTCTCTGCCAAATGTTTATCAATTGTTGTCAAATGCGGGTACATGATTCCCTGCACTGTTGTTGATGAATAAAGATATTGAAACAGATATGGAAAGTAAATTATGCTTTCATACTTTTAGGCTTTCAAGTCTTTTTATGGATGTAACATTCGTAATTGTAACGACGTAGCAACTTTTAAAAAGTTTTGTCTCGAACTTTTGCATTTTTAAATTTTAACATGTCTTAGGGTAAAGTCATGATCTCGGAAGTTTAGCACCATATGTTTCTGTCAGTTATCTCAGTCTACATATCATCTGTTTTCTTGAAATTCTTTTACATACATTTAAAACTTGCTAACATTGTCTGAAAATTCAATACTCAATAAAAATACTAATGATAAACAACATACAGGAAGGCTGAAAATTAACTGAACATCTGACCAACATTCACCTCCCAAATTATAATAAGAGAAAAAAAAGGGGGGACTCAGGATGAACTCCTGAAGTACGAACTCCAAAAAACGATCCGAGATAAAATCGGTAGTACAAAGTTCTACACATGCATACAATTAATAATGAAATGCAATGTTGTAATATGCGTTTATTTAACATCTCAGTAAACCTTCCATTTAAGTTCCATTCACTTTAAAGTAAGGATTTAGGAATTGGTATATGGAAATTATTACAGAGCATATGCATGCACATCAGTACATGCCAGCATGCAAGCCGCACATTCTTGAGTACTCATTAGATTATGCACACACCATTTATTCTCAGTCTAGGTGCAACAGCTGAAGAGTACACATCTCTCTCTCTCTCTCTCTCTCTATCTCTCTCTCTCTCTCTCTCTCTCTCTCTCTCTTTTGCAACAAGTAATTCAATAAAGTAGTTGTGTGTAAAGAATTGTTTGTTTTATTCCCAGGACTTCCATTAAACCGGATTTTCTTGGGGAACTTTTTAACGCCTTTGGAAATTTCATCATTTGATAAAGTATCAAAACAGTGTTACAAGATGCTGCAGATGTGCAGCCTCCCTGTAGCACCCCGTTAATCTCAGGGTAGGTGCAAGGCTCCTGCCTAACACCTTCTGCAGGACTCACGTGACAGTCTGCAGACTATTATATTGGTTAATTGATTATACATTTAGGATTGTGTTAACCGTATTCATTAGTTCAAGACTTTAATACTCTTTTCACATAAAGTACACGACTCGTATTAAACAGTTTCAGAGACTCTTTACACTAGCATGCGTCTCACCCAACCTTGATGTGCGTCATCACCTCGAGGTGACGAGAACAGGGGCAGCCTACATGTCACTTGGGGACAGTGCACCCAAAGTTGCCATGTACATTTTTGATGAATTTATTGTCGCAGTTTTACACCTAAGTGTGGTGAGGCTGTGATATGACTTGACGACGCTTCGAAATAAACACCAGGAAGTGAAATAGGAAGAAATACGATGCTCACATGCCACCCAACTAACGACATTGTTTCATAATGCACCGATTTTGCTAGACATGTCCAGGTTCAGGGACAGGAAGAAACTGCCTAAGAAAAGAATGATGCTCTGCAATACAAGCTTCTCTCTTTGTCCCGAAAGGAGACGAACACAACAATCATTAACCAAATATGATAGCACCTACGAAATCGCCTTTATCAACGAGACAAAGTGATTATTGTTCTCAAAGTAGACTTGACTGTATTTATAAGATTCACATCATAATGGCAGGATAATTTGAGTCACAAAGTAGGAAGGCTTTATTAGTAATTTTGTTAAAACAACATTTCGGATTGTTCACGCATCTTAATTAAGCAATAAATTGAAGTGGCATACAATCAGCTTGTCATTTTCCTTTGTTGGAACTTTTAAAGAAAGATTTCAAGGTGTTCTTGTTAATTTGCGAATATGGTGATATATAATTCAGTTTAACTCTATGTTTGATTAATCTCAGAGCCCTTCACATTGCCTGTCTGTTTATTGTACTACAACATGAGATTCAATATTGCTGCACATGCAGAACAAGGAGCATTCACAATATTTCACAGGATAGGTCTGTGACTAGTCGCAACTATGTATTGCCACAGACCTTTGTGGCCACTTTAAGGTCGACTACTTAGCACTATAATTGCAATATAATGTACTGATGCAGCTGCATGTACTTACTCAGGAGACACACAATTTTGGCTCTATTGGCCTAGCCTTTTTTCTATCGCCATCTCTATGCGTACGTTAATAAATGTCGTATTCTCGCGTAATTTCAACGGACGAAAAATGTTTCTGCACCTTCATGGTGATAACAACAAGGATGGTAACATATGTTAGTTCTGTGGATTGAAAGCTTTTGTATTTAGTCGCATTCTGTGTACAGCTGTTTGAATATTTTCCAACATTCGTTAAATGTTGATAATATGTGCACAGTAAACAATAGATGGTATGTATGTTCATGACAGTACAATATACTCCAATTGTTTTGTAATTCAATTTACTAACACGATTTAACCAAATTATGGAATTGATGTTTGTAGGATGTACATCGGTATGGGTGGGTGTGTGTGGGGGTGGGTGGGTGGGTGCGTGGGGGTGTGCGTGCGTGCGTGTGCGTGTGTTACACCGATTTTTTTTTCGAAAAGTAGGATATAATTAAAAGAAACAATACAATCAACTGGAGCGAGTTTTTTACATGGTAGTTGAAAAAATTATCAAATCCCCACTTCCACGGCACTTGCTAATATCATGCGATGAATCTGTCTTGAGAAAACTTATTACTCTGAGAAGAAATAATGCAAAGGATTCAATCGATTTACCTCAATTACTCTTGACAATAATTCTATTTTATCAAATCTGCAATGCAGAAAATTCAAGGTCTTTATTTGTCATTGTCACAAGCAAGTAAGCTTTATTCCGCCATTAAAATGTATGTAGTTTTCAAAAGTGAGGAGGCACAGTTTCAAACGGCTAGCTTCTGTCCTGTTGTCTTTGTTGGTAAATTGAAAGTCAATGAAAACAAACAGTTACACGTGTTTACTTTGTTTCATTACAACGTGCACAGTGTACAATCACAGCGTACGTTCTTTGTGTGCTATTAGTTTCAAGGAAACTGGCCACGTTTCCAGGTCGGATATCTTCATTCTCACACCAGTTGAGGAGAGTGCATTTCTGTCTGTTTAACTTAATGAAGTATTTCAACAACACCCTGGTTGAAGGTTAAAGCTTTCAGAGCATTTTAACATCGGGATTCATCATTTGGCTTGCAGCAAGACGGTGTGTTATTTTTCTGAAAGACTGTGAATGATATTCATACCATTCACTACATTGTTGGCAACAGACAAGATTCGAGGCAGTGATTTACAAAATGCACTTACACATAGGGAAACAAAGCAATAAAAAGCAATGTTCTTACGTTGCAGGTGGCAATCTCTCAGACCACCGTGCAGCCAATTTATGGAGCCACTGATACTCCTGTTTTGGACTTGCTGGACACTGTATTGTTTCAACCTTTGACTGTATGTATTGCCTTGTATTACATACACTGAACACAGAAAATCGGCAAACGTCTTCGTTATTTTTGCTATTTGTTTTTGATGGTCTAAGATCCAGAGATCAGAAGAGCAGGTGTCTGCAGGCTAAGTGGTCTAACAGGGACTTAACGGAGTCTACATGGGAAACTCATCTACTATTCCATGTGCCCTTTGCACTTCACCTCCTACCATAAGAGAGATTCATTGCTGCTTCATCATCTAACTGTGATTTAGATGTCTCATTTAGTTTAGCCTAAGATCTGATGAACAATAAATGACGACTGATCACAAGTTTAATGATACTGAAACGTTTTGATAAATAGATGGTAATTCAAATACACAAATTTATTGATATTCTCATCAGTCTTGCTGGTATCACAAGATGAACTAATACGTCATATCACATATCATTGACATCGCAGATTAGCATGCGTAATTCAGCACACTGTGGTGAAAATAAATTCAATTATTTCATCTTCATCAAACGCGGAAGAGAGAGGATTCTCATTCTTCAGCGTTTAGTCAGAAGTCATTGGAAAAGCATGGGGTCTTTTATATTCTGTAAGTCTCAAAGTTCCATGGCCGTAGATGGGTGGAGGGGGGATCAAAAGTGATGTCATAAACTGTCATGGCAGAAGTCAACTCAAGATTTCCATTGGCCCAATAAGCCTAAATGCCCTCTATCGGGCATTCGGCTTAATAAGTCAAGGGTATATACGCTTTCCCTTACATGGCATTTATTGACATTTCAAAAGTTTCATGATTTCTAAGTAAAACAAGCAGTATCGCGGGATATCTTTCTTATTACAGTTTTACAACAGTTTTTTATATTAACATTTGATCAAACTGAAAATAACTGGAGAGGACAGTGCGAGTAGTTGGTTTAGGTCTGCGTGTAGGTTTTGGATTGTTTAAGGAAAGGATATAAACGTGCTCTTTAAGTGTCATTTATTACACACTGGAGAAGCCTTTAATGTTCTCATTCTCTGTGGGCACACAACATTTCGCCACGCGTTTCATGGTACATCATGCTAATGACCAACTTGTCATCGAACCAAGTTATTGATGTCCTACAATGGTTCAGAGTTAAAATTACATTCTGGCAATTAGACTAATTATGGCTTTAACATTTATCATACTTCCCAATAATATGTTACTATTTAAATAACTTAATAAGAGTATTTACATGTATATTAATCATTTTTCAACTTGACCCGACATCTCAGTTGCTCGGATGTGCAAGTAAGTATAACACAGGAGATTTAAAAGTACATGTTTTCAACATTCAGCAAGTTAATAACATCATACATATATGTATAAGCAAGCAAATTTTAATGTGCGAACACGTAATCTTTAGTGCGAAACCCAATCAATGGCATACCTTTGTACATGTCGTTAAATATGCATCAGCAATATTTAACAGAAGAAGCTGGATTTAAGGAGTGATCTTTTATTAACTTTGTGCATGAGATGACCAGTCACTTACTAGAAAATATAAACAAAAACAAGAGAAAAACAAATTTTGATCTGCCATCTCTCTTGAAATAATAAAAATTTTATTTCTTGGAAAATGAAATACATGTATTGAAATAAAGAAAACAGAAGTTTATCGAATAATTCCTTCTGCAGATACTGCCACACAATAAAAACTACTATATATTAAAAATTGTCGATTTCAAAGTTAAGTTTAATTATTCAGGCATTCAAAACATATTGTCATTAGATTTCATTGATGTAATGGTCATAAATGATGTAAAATAGGTATCTGTCCACTGGGTTAACAAGATTTTGGTATCGATCCTGCGTGCCACGAAGACTACTCCACTTTTATCATCATCATTAAGTCTAACCACTAAAGGTCAAGGTTAAATTTGCAGTTGATTGCAAAGTTGTATGTCCAGGAATGTTCCAAACAAGAGGGCAACACATATTGCAAATAGTGTAAATCACATGTTAAGGAGGATGCCTAATGGACTCTAAGTGTATATTGTATAATTACATTAGGAAGTAAACCGAGAGAGCCAAGAATCTCCTTCATGTGAATGGAGATCAGCTTTAAATCGATTAGTGACAACAACTGGTGCGGCAACAAGCAAGATGACGATGATGACGACGACATTGACGAAGTTCGCCAGCATTCAGTTATATGTTGCACTTCCATTCGTAACACACCAGAATAGATCTAATCTGTAGCTGCTTACAATAATTCAAATATAAAATTTTAAAGCGTTAAAATAATCAGGTTCAGATATTATAGTTCGTAGCAGTCACTGTTCCCCTGAATAGAAAAGTATAGACTATGACAGATTCTAGTGTTTTGCGTGAATAAAAATTCAATTGTTTCCTCATCCACCACTTGAAAACTTAACGATTTAACGTGAAACATTTTTTTGATATCTGATCATGCAAAGGAAGAAAAAAAGGAAATGAAGGAAATGAAAAGGAAATGAAAAGCCCAAATCTGATACACCAAAATTACTTCTGTATTTATGCCTCGTCTCACCAAATGAATTTGCTCCCAGACTTACATCCTAGCTCATCTGCAATTGTCTTCGAGTGTTTCTGACATTTCAGCTTGCCGTAAAATCTAATCATAGTTATCAAATATAGCTGAGTAGACAATTTGTATGATCATGAATTTTCTGTTTGAAATCAAGCACGATTTGGCACATAGCATTGCTGTCTACAACAGTAAGTTTGTAAATCAACTTCGGAACCAACATGTTTGACATGAAATGTACAATATGTGAACATTACTCCCTCTGTAGATGATCAAAATTGAGTTTAGTTTTTTATAGTATGACACATTATTTTACTGCATTCAAATGTCCATGTCAAGAAGTCACGCATATTTACAGAAAATATGAATTCCTGATGTTTTTGCCGAAAAGAACAACATGAATTCCTCGTGTTTATGAACTCAAAATCGAAGGAAAGAAGTTCTACGAAGAACTTACAAGACTTTTTACATTCTCTTATGAAAAGTTTACAAACTACAACGTTGGAATTAAATCTGGCTTTAATACACTAAAGCACAGCAGACAGAAATGACTACATGCACAGAAAACACTCAGAAGAGAATTTTTCATATTAAATCATATATCTAATTGTCTAATGACCTTTTGTTGTTTCCCAGTAAAATCAGCTTGACATAGGTGGAATATTTGCAAGTAAAACTGGAGTCTATAAATTTTCTAAAGATTACTAGGTGAAACCGGTGCTTCGCACAGTTAGGGAATGCCAGTGTATGTGAAAGGTGAGACCATCCCCTTCTCCCAGTCTACCTGGGCCCAGTGGGGGGGAGGGGGTGTATGTCTACTTTGCCAATTTGCCATTGAAGTAAAGGTGGGATTCAATTGGCATCCTGTATAT
>JBCAUI010083325.1:0-19590 GCA_038406195.1 Haplosyllis anthogorgicola | reverse complement strand
GTAGAAAAAGCCCTTAAAAATTTAGAAACCTTCAGGATTCAAGAGGGGGAAAACCTTGAAAAAGATATTTGTTTTCAGCTTCAGGTAATAGAAAATTCAGTAGGGCAAATTGAAGCAGAAGCGACACGAAGTGTTGAGGTAATAAGACAAAAAATAAACACTCTTATCAGCGAAACGATTAGCGACTCCGAGAAAATTGACACCAACCGATTGGAACAGGAAATTGTATATTACGTCAATAAAATTGACATTCGCGAGGAGGTAATACGCTTGAAAAGCCATTTGAACCTTTTTGAAACAAAACTGAAATCAGATGACCAAGAAAAAGGGAAAATGCTGGGGTTCGTGGTCCAAGAAATCCTCAGAGAGATAAACACCATTGGCTCAAAGGTTTCTGAGAAAACCATTCAAAACACGGTAGTGGAAATGAAAAATGCCCAAGACCGACTGAAAGAACAACTGTTGAATATTCTCTAAAAATTGTGGAACCTCGACATATAGAAATTTTCAATGCCCGAGAAAACAATCTCAAAAATATTTCCGTAAAAATCCCCAGAAACAAATTGGTGGTAATAACGGGATTGAGCGGAAGTGGCAAATCATCACTGGCATTTGACACTATTTATGCTGAGGCTCAGAGGCGTTATGTAGAAACTTTTTCGGCCTATGCCCGGAATATGATGGGCGAAATGAAACGCCCAGAGGTAGAAAAAATTGAGGGTTTGGGGCCAGTTATTTCTATCGAGCAAAAAACTATCCACAAAAATCCTCGCTCAACGGTGGGAACTACTACCGAAATATATGACTTTTTGAGGCTGCTCTATGCCAAAACCGCCTCTGCTATTTCTTCTAAAACGGGAAAAAAGATGAAAAAATACTCCGAAAAGAAATTAATAGAAATTGTTTCAAAAAAATATGAGGGGAAAGAAATAATGATTTTGTCGCCGCTGGTAAAAGCCCGAAAGGGGATATATAAAGATCTGTTTTACCGGCTGTCCCGAGAAGGATTCAGCCGAATAAGAGTAAATGGTAAGGTCTTGCCCTTAGATAAATCCATTACCATTGACCGGTACAAGACACACGACATTGAGCTGGTTATAGACACATTAGAGGTAAAAAAATCATCCGAAACCCGCCTAAAAAATTCTATTTCTCTGGCACTGAAATATGGAAAAAATGACATACTGTTACTCTTCCCTCAAGAAGATTTCCGGTCTCAGTTTTTCAGTCTTAATTTTATTTGTGAAGACACAGGGCTATCTTATGAAAACCCTTCTCCCAATACATTTTCTTTCAACTCAAAATATGGCTGGTGTTTGGACTGTAAAGGGTTAGGATATAATAATTATCTGAACCCCGAACTCGTTTTTCAGGAAACAGACAAAACGTTTAGAACCACGAAACAACCCCTTTTGAAGTATCTCTATTCTAACAATTACTCCAAAAATATGTTGCGACTCATGGGTCAGAAATATGATTTTGACTTTGATACGCCTTTTGGATGTTTTAATGAGGAGGCAAAAAATGCTATCATCAGAGGGGAAAGTGGTACCACAAGATCAGAGTTCAGCAGGGCAAAAATTACACGAGAATCCTTTATAGATTTTGAGGGATTGAATGAAATCATTTTTGGGAGTAATAATTTTGAGGTTCAAAAACGCTTTTATAGAGTCGCTTCTCAACTCATTGAAAAAATGCCTTGCAAAACCTGCAACGGGAAACGGCTAAAAGAAGAAGCCCTTCATTTTCAACTGAACGGAAAAAATATTATTGATGTTTCGCAACTAAATTTTCGAGAATTTTCGGAATGGCTTCAAACGATTGAATCTTATGAAAATGAAGTACAAAAGAAACTTTCAGAAGAGATTTTGTCAGAGCTCAAAAAGCGAACCTCATTTTTATTGGACATTGGGTTGGGGTATCTCGGTGCTGACCGTGAAGTTGGGACATTATCGGGTGGGGAAGCTCAAAGAATAAGGCTTTCGTCTCAGTTGGGAACAAAACTCGTGAACGTGGTTTATATCCTTGATGAGCCAAGCATTGGACTCCACCAACGAGATAATATCAAGCTCATAAACACGCTAAAACAGTTAAGAGATATTGGGAATACGGTAATTGTGGTGGAGCATGACCAAGAAATGATGGAGTCATCAGACTATATTTTAGACATTGGACCTTTGGCGGGCAGGCGAGGAGGCGAAGTGGTGGCAGCGGGTAAATTTTCAAAGGCATTTCTGAAACAGTCGGACTCCCTGACCGTGAAATATCTCAAAAAAGAATTAGAAATTGAAACGCCCAAAAAGAGAAGAAAGGGAAACGGGGAAAAAATCTCGCTTATTGGTTGCAGTGGCAACAACCTCAAAAACATTGATGTTGATTTTCCGCTTGGGAAACTCATCTGCGTTACGGGAGTTTCTGGAAGTGGGAAAACAACCCTTATTCATCATACGCTTTATCCAATTCTTCATCGTTTTGTAAATCGATTTCCCTCATATCCTCTGCCTCATAAATTAGTGAAAGGCTTGGAAAATATTGATAAAGTGGTTGAGGTTGATCAAGCCCCAATTGGGAGAACGCCTCGCTCAAACCCCGGCACTTATATTGGGGTTTTAACGGATATCAGAACCCTATTTGCTCATCTTTCGGAGTCTCAGATTAGGGGCTATAAACTGGGGCGATTTTCTTTCAACGTGAAAGGTGGAAGATGTGAAGAATGCAAAGGAGGAGGCTTAAAAATTGTAGAAATGGGGTTTTTGCCCAACGTTTTAGTAGAATGCGACCACTGCAATGGCAAACGGTTCAATACCGAAACCCTGCAAGTAAAATATCGGAACAAGTCTATCAATGATATATTGAACTTGACTTTCAATGAGTCTCTTACTTTTTTTGAAAACCTCCCAAGAATACGAGATAAAATGCAAACGATTGTTGATGTTGGGCTGGGCTACTTAAAAATAGGGCAGTCGTCCACCACCCTTTCTGGCGGAGAAGCACAACGAGTGAAGCTCGCCTCGGAACTCATTAAAAAAAGCACCGGAAAAACGTTCTATATTTTAGATGAACCAACCACAGGGCTCCATTTTGAAGATATAAAAATACTCATTCACGTAATCAATAAACTGGTGGACAAGGGAAATACTGTATTAATTGTGGAACACAACTTAGAGGTTGTAAAATCCGCAGATCATATTATTGAACTGGGGCCTGATTCTGGAGAAAGGGGAGGTAAAATTTGTTTCAGCGGAAAGCCCGAAAAAATGAAAGACACAAAAAAGTGTGTTACTGCTCCGTATCTTCAAGAAATACTAACTCATTAACTCCTAAATTCGTATCATTGCAAAAATTTTTTTGTGAAAGTCAGATTTCTTAGCTCCTTTTTATTTTTGATTCTTTTTTCCTCATCTCAGATTTCTTTTGGGCAAATTGAAGAAAAGACCTTTTATGTGGTTGTTGGCTCGTATGCCAACTATGACGATGCCGTTAAACGGATAAATGAACTCAAGAGCAACAGTTTTGAGCTTGGGAAAACATTAGACGAAAAGTTTTATGTGGTAGCCTACAAGGTTTCCGAAGACTCCGAAGAGGCCATTGAAGTAAAAGAACGTTTGGTAAGCGGGGGATATGGTTCTGATATTTGGATTAGTACGGGCATAAAAATCATTCCGCGAAAGAAATATTATCTTATAACCCATTCATTTTTTGACCCCGAAGAAGCACAAAAAACCTTCAAAAAAGTTCAGACAATAAGTCCAAAAGCAACATTAGGGCTTACTCCTGATAGCTCTGCGATTTTGCTTTCTATCCATGAAACATATTTTTTTGAGAATGCTTTTCAGGCAACCAAAAAAGAACTGAAAAGAAAACGTTATAAAAATCTCTGGCTTACCGACGGATTCATCAAAGCCGAAAAAGATTTTGATTTTGGGAACTTCCAATTGTACCAAAACGTTATTTCCAAACAGGAGCAACAAGGGCTTCGAGATGAACAAGATCAAAAACTCCAAGACTCCTTATCGGGAATTTTTCATCAGCTAAAACAGAGTACTCTCATTTTACTTGAAAATTCAAAAAACATTCCTTTCCAGCATTCCAATTATAATCGGTTTCTCAAAGGCATTATAGGAGATGAAAATGCAGATAAAATCTCGTTGGATGAGCAAAAGTTAGACAGTATTCGCCAGTCCTTAGAGTCAATTAATAATGAAGCGGTTGTAAATTATGACAGCCTTATAAACCTGATAGATTTTATATCGTCATCTTTGGACTATTATAATCAGCTGCAACAAGAAGCGGGGGGAAACAAAAATTCGATTTTTAAAGATAGAGTTTATGGGGTAATGCTTGGAGAGTATTCCACGTATGGTAAAGCAAAAAATTTGGCGGATGAATATGGGAACTTGAGTATAAAATCAAAACCCCTCAAGGTGAGCTCCAGAAAATTTTTTGTAAATGTGGAGAGGTTTGATACCGAAGGGGAAGCTCTTAACCTAAGAGACTCTTTGGCATCTGAGTTTGATTTTCTGAGCCCTTATGTGGTAAATCTCAGTACTTTTTCGGAGGAGTTACAGCTCGGAGGAGAAGATTTTCCGTTATTGACCGATTTAAAAGAAAAAGAAATTATCTCTGAAGAAAGTGGGAATGAAATATACCTCGGGTTTTTCAAGGATCCGGAAAAGGTAAGAAAACTTCAAAAAGAATTGGAGAATTTTGAAAATATAGAAACAGCCTTTACTTCCACATTAGAAAAGGATTATTTCTCTCTGAAAATCAAAAATATAGACAGTCCTGAAAAAAGAGAAAGGGTGGTTGATTTGATTGAATATAACTACAAGGATGTTGATTATTCCATTGGAAATAATTATTTTTTTGAAATTCCTCCGATAGAATTAGTAGCAAAAAAGCCGGAAAAAGATACCGTTTTTCGAGGCGATAGTATTCAAATTAATTGGTGGGAAAACTTGAAAGTTCACGTTGGAATTTCCGTTCTTCCTCTGAGAATGTCGTTGTATGACAATCTTTTTTTCAGTGATCATCAGTTTTTTAAAAATGAGAATGGCGATAATTCAGGAGCATTAAAACTTAACTTTGAAAGCATTAAAGACTATGAATTTGCCTATGGGCTAAATGGTGGCATAGCCTTTCTCATTGACCGAAATGCCGAGTTTTTGGTGGACATAGGAGTACACTATAATTCAAATTACAATTTTGTTTATTCGGGTGGATTTGGCTTGAATTTTTACGTGCTTAATAAAGAGAAAGTTCGCATGGGGCTTCTTCCAACATTCCATTATACGTATGCCAACAATATTCTTTTAGGAACACTGGAAGCGGTTGAAAACAAACAAAAAACCGTTATTATCAACAATTCCCTCAGTATTTCAGAGGGCGATAAGATGTTTTCCAAAATGTCTGTTCCAGAGTTTGGGTTCAATTTTTTCTTGGAATATCATCTCAATGAAAAAATTACTTTTTTTGCTGTTCCTGGACTTCGATTTTCTTTGCCAAGTAAAACTACTTTCCGTTTTAAAAATTCATCTTTTAACTCCTACTCAAATATTGAGGGAAATGACAGAAGTCTCGTAAAAGACCCCCAAACAAATGTCTCTTTGAAACCCGCAATAAATCATCAGGTATTGGGTCTCAAACTCTCCGTTGGAATCAGGGTTAATTTCTTAGAAGCATTTTCAAAGAAAGAGGTGGCTGGAGTTGATGAATAGAAAACCATTTTTAGAAGGGCCTTTTGCTCCCTTACAATTTCCTGTAATTATATCGGCTTTAATGGGGTTATGCCCATTGACTAATTGGTCAATGACTACTGGGGGTTTTTCACGAGTAATTACAGCACCTTTTGGAACATAAGTAATGCTCTAATCTTTACTGTTTTATGCTATCAAGTACCGTGTTTTTCATATTTTTTATCCTCACACTCACCGCTGGTATTTCAGGGAGCTGAGACGAAGGGTGTTCCAAATAAAAATAGGCCGTAGAGGACACATCATCAGTCCTATAAAAATTGGTTGAACCACCGGGAAAATCTTCATCGGTTACCTTGGGTGGTTCTTCCATATCCAAATAGCGCTTGGCAGCATCATAGCCATCTTCATACACGAAAGACCAAACGGGAGTAATTTCTGCACCATTGTCATTCATTTTGTTAATATTTTCTTTTTGAGAATTTCCTATTTGTTGAATAGTTACTCTACAATCTTCATGGAAATATACCGGGTCATAGGTGTGAAAACGATAAAATGTATAAACATCGAACTTTTTATTGGAGATGGTAGAGCCTTGTATATTATTGTTATATTCGCCTTGTCCCCAACCAGTGCCAATATAATCTTCTGTACCAGTTCCTATTAAAGATGGGAAATTGGTATCGCCATCTAAGTATATCTTCACTTCTCCTTCGCCAAACCAAGTGCCTCTGTATTTCTCATTTCCTATTACGCCGATGTTGGTTCCTAAATACCTTCCTCTGCCTCCTACTTTGGGGAGAATGGTGTAATCTATCCCTTTGGTGGTTTCAACCTCTCGGTTCCAAAAAGCGTGAAAATACATGGCATCATCATCTAAATCCGGTAACTCTACCATGTTTATTTTATAATAGAACATAAGAAATCTATCACTCTCATTTACTATTTCAATTTTGGCTGCCGTTCTAAAAGGCATTGGGATAGCACAGTTAAAGGAACGCCCTTCTGGCATAGAAAAGAAACGGTTTTCAAAGGTTGAGGTAAGCCCTAATCCTCCTCCAAAAAATTCAATGAAAGGAACGGAAACTGCAGGCTTACTTTCGTTGTCCCAATACATATTGATAATGAGTTTTCGCTTTTCTTCTGGCGACCACTGCTTCCAGCGGGTAGAATTGGCAGACCATATTTTTGTAATAATCCCGGCACCTTCATAGTCTAAAATAGTTATTCTGTCGCCCGGACCAATCATGGTAAAAGCATCGCCTTTTGCGCCTTTATTTGTTTGTCCGCCCTGTCCCTTTCCTCCGTTTTTATTTTCAGAACTAAACCATTTTGTTTGCACCCCTTTTGGGGCTGCTTTATAATAGGTGTTTATGTCTGAAGGGTGAAACGGCTTATTTTTTTGTTTGGACGCACAGCCAAAAATCACTATAAGTGATACTAAAATTAATTTGTGTTTTAGCATTTTCATCGGTTTTAAAAAAAATATTTTAGATGGGTTTTGTTTAATCTATTTGAATAAGTGTTCTCAAGTTACAACGTTGTTGTACGACGACTCGTTCCTTCTGGTTGCAAATTTGACTGCAAATTTAATACTTCCTTTTTAAATTCCCAAGGTTTTTCTTTAAATATCGAATCGCATTTATACCATTTTTAAAGGGGGTTTTGCTCTGCCTGTCGTAACGCAGACAGAATAGTTTTTTTACTTACATTTGCGGCATTAAAAAAAGGAAATCAAATACTGAAACTAAAAATTGCTCTCACAAAGACACAAAAATTTCTCCTTCTGTAGATTTTTTGATACATAAATCATCAAATAAATAATTTACTGAACGATAACCCCGCAAATCCCCATTGAAATAAATAAGAATTAGTTTTGTCGTCTTAAATGGGAGTCTATGACCGTAAAAGAAAAGCAAGAAGAACTCATAGAGGCGTTTAGTCTTTTTGATGATTGGATGGATAAATATTCCTATATCATTGATTTAGGGAAAGCCCTTGAACCAATGGAGGCGGAGCACAAAACCGATGAAAACTTTATCAAAGGGTGTCAGTCTCAGGTTTGGATTTACATGGAAGAAAAAGATGGCAAACTCTTTCTTAAAGGCGATAGCGATGCAATACTGGTAAAAGGAATTGTAGCCCTTGTGTTAGCCATTTTTTCTGGTCAAAAAGTGGAGGATATTGTTGATTCAGAATTGTTTTTCGTGAGCCATATAGGGTTAGATGAGCATCTTTCAATGAACCGTTCAAATGGTTTGCGAGCCATGATTGAACAAATACGATACCGAGCAAAACAAAATATAAAATTATGAAATCTCTTGCCAGCGATAACTATTCAGGGGCTTGCTCCGAAGTGATGAAAGCCCTTCAAGAATGCAATAAAAATCACGCCCAAGCGTATGGGGCTGATAAATACACCAAAGAAGCCATTACGATATTTCAATCCATTTTTGGAGAAGATATTGAGGTGTTTTTTGTCCTTAATGGCACTGCGGCAAATGTTTTAGGATTACAACAGATAAACCAATCCTATCATTCTATTATATGTTCTGATATTTCACACATGAATGTGGATGAGGCAGGGGCACCGGAAAAACATACGGGGTGTAAACTTCAAGATATACCCTCTCAGAACGGGAAAATTTCAGCCGAAATAATTGAGAAACATTTAATCGTCAATGATTTTGAACATGCCTCTCAAACCAAAACTATTTCCATAACTCAGTCCACAGAATACGGAACGGTTTATTCCATTGGGGAAATAAAACAAATATCGGAATTGGCAAAGAAAAACAACCTCTATCTCCACATGGATGGAGCCAGGATATGCAACGCTGCCGTTTCTCTTGATGCCTCTTTCCGTTCATTTACAAAAGATTTAGGCGTTGATGTTTTGTCTTTTGGAGGAACAAAAAATGGATTGATGTTTGGTGAGGCAATTATATTTTTGAACCCCAGACTTGCTGAAAATTTTAAATATATTCGCAAACAAGGACTTCATCTTGCTTCCAAAATGCGATTTATTGCCGCTCAGTTTTCTGCCCTTCTAACACATGATGTGTGGAAAAAAAACGCAAGCCATGCCAACCAAATGGCGAAATATCTTGAACGCTCTTTGGCTCAATTTTCAGCATTGAGAATAACTCAAAAAGTGGAATCAAACGCCCTATTTGTAGAAATGCCCGAAAAAATAATCCCAAAATTGCAAAAAGTTACCCCGTTTTATACTTGGAATGAAACAGCTAACGAGGTTCGCCTTATGTGTTCCTTTGATACAACAGAGACGGAAATTGACGGGTTTGTTGCTCGGTTGAAAGAGTTTTTAGAGATTCGTTAGGAGCCGATGTTACCCTAAGTTCGATGAAATTTATGGGCCTAATAGCTCCTGCATGTTTATCCTGAACACTCATTAAAAGTGGAGGCTTGAGACCTTTGCCCGTATCAAGAAAGATAAAGAGTAACTTTGCACCAATCATAATTCCTATAAGATACATAACAAGGCAAAGGTTCCAATGAAAAACAAAACCCTCTTTTGAGTTATAATCAACTAATAATAAAAACAAAATCTAATGAACAAAAAAGATATGAACACCCGTATAGCGAAAAAACTGCTTGAAATGAGTATTGAACTGCTTGAAAAATCTCATTCGTCAGAAGAAGAACCCGTTAAGGCATATTACCGCCTGAAAATGCTTACGGATGAGATAAAAGCCCTCATGCTCGACAAAGACATACCACTCGGCACTTTTCCCCAAAAAGAGTTAGCAAATAGCATGGAAGAAAAACAGAATACTCCCAAGCCAAAAACCGAAAAGCCAACCTTGCCCAAAGAAATTATAGAAAAAGAAAAAAGACCAACTGAAAAAGAAGAAGAAATTACCCCTGTCCCACAAATCAATGAAAGGACAGAAGAAAAGATGGAAGAAAAAAAAGGGGGTTCAAAAAAAAGCCGGAAAAACCTCAATGAAAGAATGACGGACGAGCAAAAACCAACCCTTTTGGAAAAAATCAAAACCCAGAAACATCAGCAAACAGGAGCCAAACTCAATGAAAAATTTAAAAAGGATTTTCGCTCTCTCCAAGAAAAAATGAGCCCAGAAAATGGATTTTTATTGCAGGAAAAGGTAATAATCAAAAACCAATTTTTTAAAACAAACCCAGAAAACTTTGAATCATTTTTTTTGGAAATTATGAATGCTTCAGAACTCGGAGGAATACCCGTGGTGGTTGATAAATATGCACAAGTTCATAACTGGTCTCCTGAAATGAAGCAAGAACTTATTGAGAAAATAAACGCCTATAACTGATGGAGATTTTGAGTGGGGTTTTATATGTTGTCCCAACTCCAATAGGAAACTTAGATGACATAACCCTGAGGGGGCTTGAGGTTTTGAAAGGCGTGGATATAATTTTTTGTGAAAATACCAAAAAAACCTCATCCCTTCTCGCAAAACTTTCCATACCATCAAAAAAATTAAAAAGCTATCATAAATTCAATGAAAGAAGGGTTTCAGAAACCTTTTTTGAAACGGTAAAAAACTCAAAATTGGCATTGGTTTCTGATGCGGGAACGCCTGCCATTTCAGATCCTGGAACCATTTTGATTGACAAGTGTCATGAAAGTCAAATTCTGGTGGAAGTGCTTCCAGGAGCAACCGCCCTAATACCCGCCTTGGTGGCTTCGGGATTTGCCTCAACACCCTTTGTTTTTCATGGGTTTTTGCCCAAAAAGAAAGGGAGAAAGACCTTTTTGGAAACATTAAGAACTGAAACCCAAACCATGATTTTTTATGAATCTCCATACAGAATAGTAAAAACGCTCAAAGACTTTATAGCTCTTTTTGGCGAAGAAAAAAGGGTATCCGTCAGTAAAGAAATTTCCAAAATGAATGAAACCCACTATCGGGGAAATCTATCTGATGTTTTGAAATGGGTGGAAGCCTCAACTATCAAGGGCGAATTTGTAGTGGTAATTGAAGGAGATAAAAATTAACTTCTTTTTTTTCAAGGGAAAGGTATCTTTGCAAAATTCTCTGAAATTATACAATCACATATATGGGTGAAATTATTTCAATTGCAAATCAAAAAGGGGGTGTTGGCAAAACCACCACCGCCATTAATCTTGCTTCGGGGTTAGCCCTTTTGGAAAACAAAGTTTTGATTATTGATGCTGACCCGCAAGCAAATGCAACATCGGGGATAGGGGTCAATGTAAATAACCAAGAACAAAGCATTTATGACGCTTTGATAGAAGAGGTACTCATCAAAGATATTATTATTGACACGCCAGAAAAACTCGTAAAACTTTGTCCATCGCACATAGACTTGGTTGGAGCAGAACTGGAACTCATCAATGTAGAAAATCGAGAATACCGACTCCGAGAAGCCTGCGAGGGACTCAGAGATATGTTTGACTATATTATCATTGACTGCTCGCCATCTTTGGGGCTTATTACACTAAATGCTCTTGCTGCATCGGACTCCGTTATCGTTCCCGTTCAGTGCGAATATTTTGCTCTTGAGGGGCTGGGAAAACTGCTCAATACCATTAAATTGGTGCAAGATTCTCTCAACAAAGAACTCATTATCAAAGGAATTCTTTTAACTATGTATGACAAACGTCTGAGAATTTCAAATCAGGTTATCCAGGACGTACAAGCCCATTTTGGTGATTTAGTCTTCAAAACGGTAATACATCGTACCACAAAATTGAGTGAAGCTCCAAGTTTTGGACAGTCTATTTTTGTTTTTGACTCGGCATCAAAAGGAGCTTCAAACTATTTAAACTTTGCTGACGAATTTTCTAAACTTTAAAATATGGCAAAAAAACAAGTACTTGGCAAAGGGCTTGGGGCATTAATAAAGGAAAACCAATATACCTCAAACAAACAAGGAAAAGAAGTTCAGATAAATCCTGATTTTGAAGAAATTCCTTTGGAACAGATAGAAACTAATCCGTATCAGCCGAGAACTAAATTTGACGAAGAAAATCTTTATTCCTTGTCGCAGTCCATTATGGAAATAGGGGTTATTGCTCCTATTACGGTCAAAAAATCTAAGGAAGGGAAATATGTTATTATCTCTGGCGAAAGGCGATTTCGAGCATCCAAAATGTGCAAGAAAGAAACCATTCCAGCATATATAAGGGATGCAGACAATCAGCAATTGCTCCAGATGGCAATCGTTGAAAATATTCAGCGAACAGACCTCAACCCCATAGAAATTGCCCTTGGCTATCAAAGACTTATTGAAGAATGTGGGATTACACAAGATGAAATGGCACAAAAAGTTTCCCAAAAGAGAACTACCGTAACAAACTATCTTCGTCTGCTCCGACTTCTACCACAAGTCCAACACGGACTAAAAAATGATGAGATTAGTATGGGGCACGCTCGTGCTATGATAAATATTGAAAACCCTGACGACCAAACAGAAATTTATCATAGGATTATCAAAGAAAAACTTTCTGTTAGAAGGGTTGAAGAAATGGTCAGAAATCTTAACCACGAAGAAAGAAAAGGCCCACCAGACAGAAGTTCTCTCTCGAAAAAGGATTTTGACCTGTCAAAATTGTTGGATACGAACGTAACCATAACAAAATCACGAAATGGGAAGGGAAAAATTACAGTAGAGTTCTACAGCCCAGAGGATTTTGAAAGAATATTAGGACTTCTAAAAAAGTAGATACAATGTCCTCTCGGTTGCTCTTTGTTTTTTTTATCATTTTTTTCTTGAGCGAGAAATCAATTAGCGCAGATGTTTTGTCGGATTCTACCATTTCGGTTGAAGACCTTGAAGGAGACAAAATCGTAGTGCAAAAAAAAGGACCAAACCCAACCATAGCCGGACTCCTGTCCACCGTTATCCCTGGAGCAGGACAGATATACTCCAAAAGATATTATCATGCTATCGGAATTTATGTACTGGGTTATATCGGTTACTACTATCGCAAACAGTTTGATGAAGTGTTTCAACTCTATCACAGTGCCTATTTGCTCAGAGCAGACCGAGATAAATTTACCATAGACGTTTTTGATCCAAGAATAGAAAACCGAAAATACCCCATACAAACAGAGGATGGGCTCCTCTCTTTGAGCGATAGCCGAAGACGAAGCAGAGACCTTATTACTGCTGGGATGATTGTTTTTTACGTTGCAAATATTATTGATGCCATTGTAGGGGCACACCTAAAAGGGTTTGACATAGGAGACAATAAAGACTTTAAAAAATCAAAGCAAAGTGCAAAAATTCAGGCTCTACCAACGTATTTACCTCATCTAAATACAACGGGCTTAGCCGTTTTAATTACATTTTAAATTATGAAAAAGAAAAAAAATATTTTCAAAGAATGGTTAAACGCTCTTGTTTTTGCAGCCGTAGCAGCAACCATTATCCGAACCTTGCTCATTGAACCATTTGTTATTCCAACCTCCTCTATGGAGGGGTCGCTCTTGGTTGGAGATTATTTGTTTGTCAGCAAAGTGAATTACGGACCTCGAACCCCTATTACTCCCCTTTCGTTTCCGTTTGTCCACCACACCCTGCCAGGAACAAAAAATACAAAATCTTATAGCGATGCAATCCAATTGCCCTATTTCAGACTGCCCGGAATAAGCGATATAAAAAGAAATGATGTAGTGGTTTTTAATTATCCAATGGAGGATTTTAGACCCGTAGATAAAAAAGAACATTATATCAAACGATGTGTTGCCGTTCCTGGAGATTCAATATTAATGTCAGCCACAAACTTATACGTCAATGGAATCAAAGAAAGAGAACGAGAAGGCTTTCAAAAAAAATACCTTGTTTCCCTTTCCCCCAATAGCTTATTTAATAAGAAAAAAATAATCCAATTAGGCGTTCGAGAATACAGATGGAGGGGCAACATTATAGAACTCTATACCTCCCAAGAAAAAATAAAACAAATCGAAGCCCTCTCTGGAATAGATACGGTTATTTCTGCGATGTTTGATACAACAGATTATCAGCCAGATATTTTTCCTCAACATGAAGCTCATCCATGGAATACAGACTTTTTTGGAACGATATACGTGCCTCGTGCTGGCGACAAAGTTGAACTCGACTCAGGAAATATTCATATCTATAAAAGAGCTATTGAAGTTTATGAAAACAATGAACTCCTTATTCAAGATAAAAACACCTTCATTATCAATGGGGAAAAACAAACAAGCTACACCTTTAAGATGGATTATTATTTCATGCTCGGAGACAATAGGCACTATTCGGAAGACTCTCGGTATTGGGGTTTTGTTCCTGAAAATCACATTGTTGGAAAGGCTTTGTTCGTTTGGCTGTCAATAGAAAATAAGAACAAAAATTTGTTACCAGACATTCGGTGGAGCAGGATTTTTAAACCGATAGAATAGCTTTGAATGTTCATCTTCCCACTTCCTTTTTTCCTCCCATCTCTTGGTATGTCCTGTTCTATCAGGCGGAAAACGTTTCCATAGATTACGCCGAAAACTTTGTGAAACAAACAAAACGTTCCCGAGCAGAAATTGGTGGAGCAGAAGGAAGGCAAAACCTTTCAGTACCAATAAAAAAAAAGGGAAGCACTCGTGTTATTTCCCAAACACAGGTTTCATACGAATCAGACTGGAGAATGAGACATTTCAAAACCCTCCAAGCCTGTTATCGTTCAACGCCCTATTTTGAATTTTTTGAGGACAAACTTGAGGGCTTTTATACATTAAAACAGAGAAATCTAACAGAACTTAACCATTCATCCATAAAGCTCATTAACGACTGGATAGGAATAGATAAAAAATTTGAACCGGTATCAAAATATATTCCTGACCATCAAATAAAAGGAATACATTTCAGAGACTTCAAAGCCAATATGGCTCTTCCAAAGTACCCTCAACGCTTTGAAAATAAAACCGGATTCATGGAAGACCTGAGTGTCTTAGACCTTGTTTTTTCGCTCGGAAAAAAATCAATACAAGTTCTTGAACAAGCAGAGGTAGAAACTTTATGATTCGGATGAATCAAATATCAGTTTGTTTTTCGGGCAGGACGCTTTTTGAAAACGTTACATAGTCTCTTTTCAGTTCTACACTTTTGTTTTTAAGGGCTTTCAGTGTTTTTCTTGAGACTTGTGGAAATGCACATTTCGTTTTATTCCCTCTAAAGTCTGTTAATAAAAAACTACCTTTGCGGTTTTTAAGAAGAAATTATCCCCATTTTGGCAATATTTGAAAAACCGAAATATATACTTGTTACAGGAGGTGTGGCATCATCGCTTGGGAAGGGAATTATCTCCGCTTCGCTCGGAAAGTTGCTTCAATCGAGAGGATTTCGGGTTACCATCCAAAAACTTGACCCCTATTTGAATGTTGATCCGGGGACGATGAACCCCTATGAACACGGAGAATGCTACGTTACCGAAGACGGAGCAGAAACAGATTTGGACCTGGGACACTACGAACGATTTCTTAACATTACCACCTCGAAAAAGAACAATTTTACCACTGGGAAAATTTATCAAAGCGTTATCCAAAAGGAACGTCAAGGAGATTATCTCGGAAAAACGGTTCAGGTAGTTCCCCACATAACCAATGAAATAAAAATTACCATTCGCCAAATAGAAAAAGAAAACCTTTATGATATTATTATCACGGAAATAGGTGGAACAGTGGGAGATATAGAATCTCTCCCCTTTGTGGAGGCTATCCGACAGATGAAATATGAAGATGAAGAAAACAGAACGCTTTTTATTCATCTCACATTAGTGCCATATCTCAGAGCCACGGGCGAACTAAAAACCAAACCGACACAACATTCCGTAAAAACGCTTTCAGAATACGGGATACAGCCTGATATTTTAGTATGCCGGTCAGACCGACCTATCGGAGAAAGTATAAAGTCAAAGATAGCCCTTTTCTGTAATGTCAAGAAAAACGCAGTAATAGAATCTGTTGATTGTGAAACCATTTATGAAGTACCTTTATTACTGAAAGAACAAAAGTTTGACGAAGTAATATTGGAAAAATTCCAGATTCAGAAATACAAAGATACAGACCTGAAAAACTGGAACAAATTTCTCCATAAGCTCAAAAATGTTAAAGAAAGCATCACTATTGGAATCGTAGGAAAATACACCAATCTCAAAGATTCTTATAAATCAATAGTTGAAAGCCTTACTCATGCAGGGGTTTATAATGATGTTAGAATTAACTTTGACTGGATAGAGGCGGACAGTATCAAGGGGTCTGAAATTCCTGAAAAAACAAAAAACATAGATGGGATTTTAGTTGCCCCCGGTTTTGGGGTTCGTGGAGTGAATGAAAAAATTGCTATTTGTCAATACAGCCGTGAAAACCATATTCCACTTTTGGGAATTTGCCTCGGACTTCAATGTGCGGTATTAGAATTTGCCAGAAATGTTTTAGGCATTAAAAATGTTGATTCCACAGAATTTAACGAAAATACCCCCGAACCTCTTATTTCCATGATGGAAGAACAAAAGCAAACTTCTAACATGGGAGGCACTATGAGGCTTGGAGGTCAAGCCTGTCAATTAAAAAAAGGAAGTATAGCAGAAAAAATTTATGGAAAGAAAGTTATCATTGAACGTCATCGCCATCGATACGAATTTAACAATACATATTTAGAAGTATTTGAAAACAACGGATGGGTCATTTCGGGAATAAATCCAAACTCAAACCTTGTGGAAATAATGGAATATACCAAACACCCCTGGTATATTGGAGTTCAGTTTCATCCTGAATATAAGAGCACTATAGAAAACCCTCACCCCCTGTTTTTGAACTTCGTAAAAAAAATAAAATCTCTGAAGCATGGATAGAAAATCCCTTTTAGCCATAATATTAATCCTGCTTATTTTTCTGGTTTGGAACTATATGAACCAGCCAACTCCCGAACAACTGGCAAGGCAACAACAGCAAATAGACTCAATACAGCAACAAAAAGCCGCCAACGAAAAACCCCCTCAAATAGATACCACTGCCGTTAATACTCCTTCGGAAGCAGGGAACTTGACTGTTTCAGATTCCGTTAAACACAAAGAACAAACCTTCTTTTTGGAAAACGATAAGATTAAAATTGGAATTTCAAATATTGGAGCAAAACCGGTTTTGGCTGAAATAAAAGGCTATACCAACCACAACGAAGAAACGGTAACACTCGTAAACGACCTAAATTTCAACCAGAATGTTTCGTTTCCGTTTTTCAATCGCATCTTTAGTTCTCAACGCGTTCTTTTTGAAATAGTACAAAATGGAAATCAAATAGAGGCGACCTACACGTTTGAAAAAGACAGAACCCTCGCAATCATATACACCCTCCAAGATGAAAGTACTACATTAGAAACCGAAATCAAACTCAACAACGTCCGAGAAATCATCCCCCAGAACATTAACTATGCAACGCTCCTCTTTGATTTTGATGCCCTGCAACAGGAACAGAGTTTTGAAGATGAACAAAATGCAACCACGATTTATTACAAACCGCTGGAAGACGACGTAGATGACCTTGGACTGAGAACCAATGAACAAAGCGAAGAGGTAAACTCAAAACTGAAATGGTTTGCCTTCAAACAAAAATTTTTCTCGCTCATTTTCACTGCAGAAACCAGTTTTTTGAAGCCCTCAAAATTGGAAATAAGCACTGATAACTCTCTCGAAACGGTTCTTAAATCCATGAAGGCTTCAACAAGCATAGCCCTTACAAACGAAACAATACAGTCATTCAAATACCGTTTATATATCGGTTCAAACGAATACAAAACCTTAAAAGCATTAGGAAATGAATCGGAAAATATAATAGATTTGGGTTGGAGTATCATTAGCCCCGTTAGTAAATATTTGATTATTCCATTATTCAACTGGCTGAGTGATTTAAATATGAGCATTGGAATCACTATTCTGTTATTGACCCTCATAATCAAACTTGGACTTTTCCCGCTCAGTTATCGCTCTTTTTTGTCAATGGCAAAAATGAAGGTTATCCGTCCGGAAGTAGAAGAGGTTCAATCAAAGTTTAAGAAAGACGAGGCAATGAAGTCTCAACAGGCGGTTATGGCACTATATAAAAAAGCGGGAGTGAACCCTCTCGGTGGCTGTCTGCCCCAATTGCTCCAGTTTCCATTTTTGGTTTCGCTTTTTTACTTTTTCCCGTCATCCATAGACCTTCGGCATCAAGAGTTTTTGTGGGCAACCGACCTTTCCACTTACGACTCAATCTATTCTCTTCCTTTTGAAATTCCTTTTTATGGAGACCACGTAAGTCTTTTTACGCTTCTGATGGCAGCATCAAGGTTCCTTTACATGAGAATAAACGGAACCGGCACGGGCAGCACCGGAAATAACATGATGGCACAACAGATGAAGATAATGCAATATTTTTTCCCCGTTATGATGATACTGTGGTTTAATTCATTCTCTGCTGGTCTCAGCTATTATTATCTGCTCACAAACCTGGTAAGTTTGTTACAGCATTTTATCATCAAGAAATTCATCATAGACGAACAAAAAATCCACAGAAAGCTCCAGAAAAATAAAGCCAATTACAAAGCAAAGCCGAAATCTAAGTTTCAACAAAAGCTGGAAAAAATGTCAAAAGCAGCCCAGCAAAAACAAAACAGAAGGTAGCAGCAGATGGATATTGAAAAACTTAAAGGCTTAGAGCAAAAATTTAATGATATAAAAGACCAACTGAGCCATTCTGACGTTATCTCCGACATGGACCAGTATGTCAAACTCAACAAAAAGTATAAAGATTTAGAAGCCGTAGTCGCAAAATCAAAAGAATATATCACTATTGTTGAAAATATAGACAACACCAAAAAAGTAATAAGCGAAGAAAAAGACCCAGAGTTCTTGGAAATGGCAAAGATGGAACTGGAGGAATTTATCTCCCAGAAAGAAGCAAAAGAAGAAGCCCTCAAAATACTTCTCATCCCCAAAGCGGAGGAGGATTCACGAAATGCCGTTATGGAAATACGGGCCGGAACGGGAGGAGACGAAGCGTCAATTTTTGCAGGAGATATTTTTCGAATGTATAGCAAATATATTGAAAATAAAGGCTGGAAGGTTGAGTTAGTGGATGAAAATATCGGAACCTCGGGGGGTTTCAAAGAGATTATTTTTAATATCAATGGCGCTGGGGCGTATGGAAACCTCAAGTTTGAAGCAGGGGTTCATCGAGTACAGCGGGTACCGGACACTGAAACCCAAGGGCGAGTTCATACTTCCGCTGCAAGTGTATTAGTTTTTCCGGAGGCAGAGGAAGTTGATATTGAAATAAAACAAAACGAAATTCGAAAAGATACTTTTTGCTCTTCTGGGCCAGGCGGGCAGTCGGTTAATACTACCTATTCTGCCGTTCGGTTGACTCATATCCCAACAGGGGTTGTGGCAACCTGCCAAGATCAAAAATCGCAGATGAAGAACTATGAAAAGGCGCTGAAGGTTTTGAGAGCCAGGCTGTATGAGGCGGAAATACAAAAGCGAATAGAACAGGAGTCTCAACAACGGAAAACGATGGTTTCTTCGGGCGATCGTTCAGAGAAAATCCGTACCTATAATTATCCACAAAGCCGCGTTACCGACCACCGAATTGGGCTAACACTCTATAATCTCACAGAAGTTTTGAACGGAAGTTTAGAAAAAATTATTGAAAGCCTTACCATTGCCGAAAATACTGAAAAACTTAAATCGGGCGAGTCGCTCATATAATCCCATATCATGAATATTTTTGGACTCATTGGAAAAACGCTACAACACTCATTTTCAAAGAAATATTTCACAGAGAAGTTTTCCAAAATGGGAATTTCAGCAACGCATCGATACGAACTTTTTGAACTCAAAAAAATTGATGAATTTCCCGAACGTATCAAGAATAACAACCTGTC